>JARSSU010017720.1:0-34590 GCA_029619165.1 Eurosta solidaginis | reverse complement strand
TCACCTTCGTTATACGGCTTCGGTGCACGATGTTGCGCATCAAAACGCTGCTTCCATTTAAGCCGCTCTTGCTGTATTCGTTCCCCTACTGCTTGTGTTCGAAAGTCGTCACCCGTAATTTCAGATTCATCTTCGTCTTGCACAGCTTGTATTAACCGATTTGTTGTAACATCTTTCAGCTTATAGTTGAATACCAAGCTATTAGGACTCTGCCTAGTCGTAGCGTTAGTTTGCGAATTCAACTGCCATTGCAGCTGTGGCAAAGCCTCGTCCCATTCTTTGTCATTCTTAGTGCTACACTTAAGTGATGCTAGCACTGTACGGTTTATACGTTCGGCTTGTCCATTGGCTCTAGGACTTCGCACTGCCGTCTTCACATGTTGAATGTCATGATCCGCCATAAACTTTTCAAATTCCTTAGACGTAAAAGCTGTCCCTCTGTCGGTGACCACGCATTTTGGACGCCCATACACGGTCATGTAGTCTTTCATAACATTCAATACTGGATTTGTTTTTGTGTTGCTTAACGCTTTCAACACAACATATTTCGTGAACGCGCATACGATAACCAAAATATAGTACTTGCCATGCTTGCTTCGCACAAATGGTCCCAAATGATCAAGATGTATAGTTCTGAACGGAATGGGTACCACTTCCCCAACATGTAGTTGTGCCTCTCGTTTCCCTCCGCGCACCTTGTTCAAACAGCAGTCTGGACAAGATTCAATGTACGACTTTACATATGGTCGCATTCGGGCAAACCAAAAATCTTTTGATATGCGTTCAACAGTTTTGTCCACACCAAAATGCCCTGCTTCGTCGTGACATGCCCTTGCTAATCGCCACCTTACAGCTTGTGGAACAACCAATCGTTTGTCATTACCCATCTTACGATACAATCGATGCCCATGTATCACATAGTCACTTCTAATTTGTTTTGCGTTCAACCCATCATTGCCGTTGATGATTTCTATAATCTGCCTTAGCTTGTCGTCTTGCCTTTGCATCGTTGCTACCCAATCTTCCGAATGGTAGTAACAGCGTACACTGCATCGGCAACCGTCATCGGTTCAGTTGATGGAAGAGTTGGACATCGGCTCAACCCGTCCGCCACTTCGTTATTCGCTCCTGGACGATGCTCACACTCAAAATCAAATTCTTGCAATTTGAGCCACCATCTAGCTATACGAGGCAACAGCGCCGTAGTTGCTTTCGTTGCTGCCACCGCATTACAATCCGTTAGCACTTTAAAATGTTTTCCCATCAAATACATTCTATATCGCTGCAATGTTTCGACAATCGCCAAAACTTCCAATTCATGGCTCGCATAATTACGTTCGGCATCATTACATTGCCTGCTAAAGTAAAATACAGGCTTCAGCCCATCTTCTTCACGTTGCATAAGCACACCAGACAGACCCTTAGAACTGGCATCTGTATGCACTTCATGCGTTTTTGTCTCATCATACATGGCTAAAACCGGTTTTGTGGTAATAGCGCCCTTAAGTGCCTCAAAAGCATCTCGTTGCAAATTTGTCCATTCGAAAATTGCACCTTTACGTAACAATGCTGTAAGCGGTCGTGCTACAACACCATAGTTCTTTACAAATTTACGGAAGTATCCGGTTATACCCAAAAATTGTCGTACCTCTGTTGCCGTAGACGGAACCGGAAACTCCTCGATACTTTTGTCTTACATTCACCTGGTCGTATACCTTCACGATTGATAACATGTCCAAGAAATTGGACTTCCTCTGCCAGAAATGTACTTTTTGTTGGCCTCAGCGTAAGGCCGTGACGTTTAACTGCTGTCAAAAAATCGTGCAAAACCTCTAAACCTTCATTGACAGATTTCGTTGCAATAATAACCTCGTCGACGTAATTGATGACCTTATCTGGATGCTTCATCGTCTTTATAACGTTAACGATGACTTCTTGGAAGACCATCGGCGCATTGACCAACCCGAAGGGCATCACATTATGTTCAAAAAGACCCTCTGGTGTCAAAAATGCCGTATACTTCTTAGATTCCTCCGCCAATGGAACCTGATAATAGCCTGACGTCATGTCAACAGTGGTAAAAAACTTATTTCCTGCTAAACGTGAGAGTTGTTCCTCTACCACTGGCATGATATAATTTTTCTTGACCGTAACTTCGTTGAGACTTCGGAAGTCGACACACATTCGACTTTCCCCGTTGCTCTTTTTTACCAGCAATACTGATGCAGCATTTGGTGAATCGCTTTTCCGTATGATACCACAATCCAGTAGTTTACGAACTATACCCGACAATATTGGACGCTGCGAAAACGGAACCTGGTATCGCTTTCCTATAATCGGTTTATCTGTCGTAACCTGAATTGACATCTCGGTACCCTTTACTCGCCCAATGTCACAAATGTCTTCTGCAAAACAAGACTTAAACATTAGTAAAAGATCTAGCACCTTACCACGCTCTTCGATGCATAAATCGTTCGATATATTAAAATTATAATCGCCTTCGTTGATATGATAGACTCCGTCATCAACAACTAGACGATAGCCATATTCTTGTAGTATATCGCGACCCAATAAAACGTCATCAGGTAGCAGCTTATCTTCTACAACATACAAGGTCGCCTGTCGTTGCATATTCTCCATCGTTATCTTTGCCTCTAGTTTTTCAGATGCTTCAACCTTGCACCCGCCGAAACCAATAAATTGCTTTGCACCTTAACTTTGTTATGCATACGGTCTGCTACTGTTTTCTTAATGAACGAACATCCACTGCCAGTGTCGACAAAAGCATTTACAGATTTGCCGTCCACTTCGATTTGTTTTGTTACTGGAGTAGTCTCCTCCTTAACGTACTTATCATTAGAAATCTCCAACACCGTAGCCTTATTATTCGTACAATCTTTCGCGATGTGACCTGTCTTTGAGCATGATGTACACTGGGCCTACGTTGTGGCTGTGAACACTTAGCCGCTATGTGTCCAAGCTCGTTACAATTGTAGCACTTTACTTGCCCTGGAGTCCTAACGTTGGACTTGCCCTCTACTTTTATTGGCTGCTGTGTTGTACCTGTATTCATCGTCACTTGGTTGCTCATTGCCTTTAAATTCTTTAAAGCTGTCAGCAATTCGCTGCAAGATTTAAATCGCATTGACCGCTAATGTCTTTGATAATGCATTATCATTTAACCCGCTAATTATGTGCGTAATAATTGACAAATCATCAAGCGCACCCTGACGCCCAATAGATATCATCGCATAATAAAACTCAACATAGTTTTCATTGTTTTTACGTTTTCGGTTGGCCATCAGTTTGTGCACCTCCGCTGTATTATACCCAGTCGGAAAGTCTACATAGAACGCTTGCACAAAATCTGACCAACTGCTGTGTACCGGCTGTGCATCCAACCAAAGTTTCGCCATGCCTTTCAATTTATGTTGTATCGCCACTAATACCATTACCTCAGGCCATTTGTAGTTCTGCTTTAATTGTTCAATTTTCGTTACGAATTGCCCTGACGTGATAGTGCCTTTAACTGGGTCAAAATCGGGAAGAATTCCAACCATATCTTGAATGGTCATCGTTGATTGCCGTGGTGCGTATAGCACACTTGTTGCATGTTCAATTCCACCTATAGGTGCTGGTGTAGTACCACCATTTTCCGTACTTACATTTGTTTGTTCGATGCTACTGCCTGCAATAGGTGCCATTGTCGTGATCGCTGTTGTCAATTTTTCCATAATTGACTTCAGTCCATCAATTTGTTTTTGTAGCTCACTTGCGTTTGTTGTGTTGTTCTCCTCCAATTCGTCTGGATCGATTTCGTCCGTTCCCAACAACTCCTGAAGCTTTGCAACTTTATGGGCCTTTGTGCCCGTCGTTGTTGCACCGTTTGCATTTAATAATTCATTAAGTTGAGCAACTTTAAGCGCAGTTAACTTCAACATCTTAGAATTTTACTTTTTGCGTCTTAATACAATCACTTCTTGTCGTTGAATTAATTGTATTAAATTTTTGCTTTTCGCTGTCTATACGTTGACAACTATTCGTTTTTTCTTTGCCAGTATGCTTGCGCTTACTTGCTTTCGTTATTGCTCACACAATAAGGGTGGTTTTCGTTGCAATCTTTGTTGTTGTAGCGCTGCCTACCAGTATCGTTCGGTTAGCCGTTGCTACGCCAAATTCAAATTCTTCGTATTGCTTGTTCGTGCACGTTTGCCTATTTCGTCTGGCAATTGTTTTTACATATATGTTGTATACGTTTACATATATGCTGTCTCAACGTGTGTATGTAACGTTGTGTGTTTTACCATCGCCGTTGAGACTCCAAAAATTTATTCGTTGCGCCGTTTGCGCATCAATGTGTGTATGTAACGTTGTGTGTTTTACCGTCGCCGTTGAGACTCCAAAAATTGCTTCGTTGCGCCGTTTGCTATGCGTGCCGTTTGCGCTTTGCAAAAATTGTCTCTCGTTGTGACTGCAAAAATACACTTGCACACACTGTTGTACGTAGATATTTTAATGTAACTTCGTCGTAGGCGTTTCTGCAATTTTTGCAGAAGTTCACATTCCACTCTGACTCTATCGGGATGGCCGTTTGATAGAATGAGTAATACTTTCACAACGATTAAGTTGTAATTTAAGTTTATTTATTGAATGATAATAATTAATAAAACATTAAAGATTTAGTTGTAAAAATGAATAATAGTTAAGTGTCCTGAATTGACGTCCGTTCGCTTTCGCTGATACTTTTCAACTCCCTTTGCTTTGTCATTCGATCGTACTTCTCATCTGCTAAAAGGGTTGCCAAATAACTTTACAATAGTAATTAAAGGGAGAAATGATCGAGAAAGACTAAATCAGTCATGATAGAAATAATAACGTAGCAATAGGACTGATCATTGTGGGAAGCTAATTTATGTTGCGATTCGTTTGAAATTCCGTACAGGAGTACTTCTTTATCTAGCTCAATATTTGAGAATTTTTTTTCCTTTACAAAAGCTCTATGTGCGATTTTCTTGAAATGTGGTGCCTCTTCGACAAGGACCTTTTCTCTTGACAAGAGAAGACCAGAGGCTTTTTAAAAAATTGTATTTATGGAGCGATTCGCTTGAAATTTATTATTTTGGCAGCCTTCTTAATAGGGCTATTTTATATATGTAAAGACGAATGCAAAATATTGTGGGGATGTTGACATCACTAAGCTGTTAGTAAATAATCAACACAACAATTACAGTAAGCAGCCGAACATATGTACAGTCACATATAACCTGCAGCTCGAAGTGAAGAGATATCTCGCACATACACACATGTAGTCATCAGCCGAAGTAGTTACTCACACATACACACGCATATGGCTATGCTAGAGGCATGAACTACAGATATACATGTATATAGCTGTTAACCAAGCAGGAGATCACTAGACCTAGGAGAAATGGATGAACGAGAAAACCGAGAGTATAGAAGCAGCGCAAGCTGAGTCATAACTAATCAGTTTGATTAGCACACGCTATTGTGAAGTACGTGATATTGATGTATAATTGTAATATTCCCAGTAGAATAAATAAAGACCATATTGCCATACTGAATATTGGAGGCAATTTATGTCAATAGTTTTAGCGATACGAACGTTCGAAGAAGGTTTCAAATAAGCGGAATTTCCCAAACATTCTTTCCAATATGATGCTAACTTTATACATCAAGATGAGATAAATCAATTAAAAAATTTAAGCTGTGTTGGGAGTGGGTCGGTTTGGGTAAGGAAGAGATATAAATGAAATAAAAGTTGGAGAAAATTTAAGTAAATTAGGAGAGAATGCCGAGGCTCACTTTTCAAATGTAAGCTTACCCATTCACGGACAGAACCAAGTCTGCCGGGAACTTAGGTTTCATATAAATTAATTTTCATACTTCGATGAAATTAGAAAGGCAAATTTGACTTTCATACATTTAAATTTTTTTTGCTCCAACAAAAGTACTTTATTTTAAAAATAAAAGATGATACAAAATTTTAAGGACTACCTTTATATAAATGGGCCAAAAAATAGAAGGCAATTTTTCCTTTAACACAGACATAGTCTTGTTGAATTTTGACTAAAAAACTTTAGCAATAGCTCTTGTAAAAGAATTTTGGGATTTAAAGCTATAAAGGTGGAGGGCAATCTTTCAATTTAAGGCAAACCATGTACTTGGGATTAATTAATTGATTATTTAAAATTTAAACACGCGCTCTACCTTTATAATTTTTAAATCCCAAAATTCTTTTACAAGAGCTATTGTTGTTGTTTTTTACAGCCTGATTCTAATGTGGTAACAACTTTCTTCACCACGGCAACTTTCTTCATGTGGAAACTTTTGTACCCTTTTGGTATTCTGCCCACGAAAGTAGCCGGATAATTATTTACCCACTAAAATAGGTGGTAACATCGATGTAACCACACAAAAGCTGTTTAGAAAATGGCAATACTGAAAAATAAAGAATTGTGAACGCAAATAAGTAAACATAATAGTAAAAAAGTGGTGCCTCTTGCTATACATATTGTTTCCATGTACTTTCACAATATATATTACAATATAGCTATGTAAAAACGTATGCATGTATGCACATATATATATATATACACTTCGTCCCGTTTACTCGTTAACATCGTATCTACGAGTGACACGTCGGTAAATCCATGGCGGAACCATACACGGTGGCAGCTTGGTGACATACCTACAAACATAAATAAAAATTTCATTTACTTCGTTTTTGTAAATTCGATGGACAAATGTCAAAATCGTACTGCGCCGGAAGTTGATGTATCAAATTAAATAAAAAAGTTTATATTCAGCTGTCCCATGCTGCCACCTTGTATCGTTCCGCCATGGGTAAAGCGAAGAAAATAAACTTTTAAATTTCAACCACAGACACTGGTGAGATTTTCGGTGATGACAGCGTTACCACTTTGGCCAGAATCGCGAATAAAATAACTGGTAACGATTTTCGGTTACATAATGTTCTGGGTACTATTTTATCGTAACGCTGAGAATCGGGCCGTTAGCCAAAATTCAAAAAGACTATGTCTGTATTAAAGGAAAAATTTCCTTCTATTTTTTTTGGTCCATTTTATGTATATAAAGGTAGTCCTTAACATTTTTTTATTATCTTTTATTTTCAATTTTTCAGTACTGCCTACAAAAAGGCAATTGCAACTTTGATTAGTAGTTTAAGTAGTTCCTAAGTGGAAAATTCGTATCTTTATTTGTTTGCTCAAATAGCAAGATTTAAGAGAATTAGTGAAATTTTCGCTGACAACACTGGCGAAAACAACAGATTTCCACCTCGCTTCATAATAAGAGAATTCCACCTCATTTGTCAGCTACTTAATTTACAAAGCTGAAATCGTGGTGAAATTCGCACACGCCTGAAAGTCTAAAAGAATCGTGGTGAAAGTCGAGTAAGCCTAAAAGTATGCAAGGACGTGCATTGAGTTGGGCCTTCTACTAGGTGGAATTCTACAACGCCTGCAACACTCAGGAGGCTAGACATGAAGGTATCGCCCAATCTTCTAAATAGTTCGACTTGTGCGTTACGTAGCTCAAATTTTTTGATCAAACATTGCACTGTCACCGAGTTTTAAACTATATTTCAGGTTTAAGTCTCTACATATACAGGATGTTAGTTAAAAATCGATTGCAAGATTCCCAATTTAAACATAGTTTTCTCAATATCTCGATCCATGCGCCACCAGCGGAATTTTTGTGATAAAATATGGCATTATCACCGGGTCTGACTTACGGCCCAAGCTTCATGTCTCTAGCTCATCGGGAAGTTACTCGAAAATCGATCGCAAAATTCCCCATTTTTAAAGAATTTGCAGTTATCTCAAATAGCACGCCACCTAGCAGAACTTTGTTTTTCCACAAATTATATTGTCACCGGGTCTCGAACTATGTGCTAATTTACAAGTCTCTAGTAAACGGAAGTTAGTTAAAAATGGATTGAAAATTCCACAGTACAATTAATTTTTATAATATATCGATCCATGCGCCACCTGGCGGAATTTTTTTTGATAAATATTGCATTGTCACCGGGTTCTGACTTACGGCCCAAGTTTTCATATCTCCAGCTCGCCGGAAGTTACTCAAAAATCGATTGCAAGATTCCCTGCGTTTTTTCAGGCATTTTTTCAGGGATTTTTGTTTATCTCGATTCGTCTCCCACCTGGTGGCATTTTGTTTTCCACGATTGTAGTGCCATCTACTCGCAAACTATGTGCTAAGTTTCAAGTCCTCTGGAACACCGAGAAGTTAGTTAAAGGCCGATCGCCCAATTTCCATTTTACAATTAATTTTCGTATATCTCGATCCGTGCGCCAACTAGCGGATTTTTTTTCACTTGCATTGTAATGTCTATCAGGTCTGAACTATGTTCTAAGTATCAAGTGTCTAGCTCAACGGGAAGTTGCCGAAAAAACTTTTCACGTGGGTCAAAATTCGTATGGAAATGAGGGACAAACATAAAAGCGCCTTAATACAAAGGTATAAAAAAACACCCAAAACTACATATAAAAAAATAAAGCCACCAAATATGCAAAACAAACATTAAAAACAAAGCAATACTAAGTAAACACATTGATTAAACGAACAAACCAGAAAAATTAAAAAAGGCTTGCGGATATTTGGCTAATTTTTTTCCACATAACCCTCGTATTTTTTTCCTATAGAATTTATGAACGAAGTGTCTTGAAATCAAATATATAAGGCGTTGTTGTGAAATTTGTTCTCTTGAAGACGAGCAAAGTCTTAAATTTAACTACAACGAGCTCTCCTAGTGGTTAAAGTTTACCACAACAATAACATTACTTGTAACAAACAGCTCGGGCTCTCTAAAAAAGTTTCGTCGGCTTTTTTCGGTAGCTACCGGCACCAACAATTATTACTTACTATCAGCTTTGTCATAATTGTGGACTTTTAGTTATCGTTTTGTTGTCATCTTGTTATTCCGAGTCAGTTGTTTCTTATTGGTTTCTTATCAGCGGTTTTATCGACAGATACGGGCGGGTCCATCGATTTTAAAAATCAAAACTTTTTCGATAACACACACTTTGATAACAAATTGATCACTTTTTCGATACGAATCGGATAGCAAGCAATTACAGGCATTAGCACTCCTGTGACAACCGATAACATATACATATATAACAATCTACCATTTTTTTAATATATATTGATAGTTTTTACGAAAATTTATCGAAATATATTTGATAAAAATGGATAGCCTTTGTTATCGATAGCATATTTATAACACTTCGAACAAATCGATAGCTCGTCTATACCTCGTCAATAACACATCCATAACAAACCGACAAGTCGGGATTTTGCATACAAATACAGCACCCTACACCTAACCAATATCCCCCATAAAGCATACCTCTTCGAAATACTTCGCTTACGCTTACACTTACCTTGATGCAAAGCATCAAAAATGTCACATAAGAAGACACCTTACATGCTTACCATCTAATCATTTTGCAATAAAAATTTCAAATATATTTGCACTCCTTTCTGGTAGGTTGTGAAAATCAATGACGTGCATAATACTTCCACTTAAGTTATTCGAGCTGCTTAAAGTCAGGGCCACACCTAAACGTGAACTTAGCTGAAGACAAATTACATCAAACGACTTAAGCAAAGACGCCCACAGTAAACGTTTCATATTATAGTATTGAATGCCATTTTGAAAATTAATACACCTATAGCCTTATTTGTTGTATACAGTAGTCACTCAAAGCTGAGAAGCTCCTCAAAATCACTGCTAAATTTGTAGTGATGCCAAATTCATTTAGCAACAACCGAAAGCGTGCAATAAGAAACGAAAAACTGCATCATTCAGATGCACATCTGCTGGTTTTTGCTCTTAGGTAAGCGAATAGTGCAATTTTGTGTTTTTGCAAGATAATAATCTATATGCTACAAAAATCGTGTCTGCAACATGTTTGAGTTATTCTCATTTCAACTAGAGGAAATTGAATAAATTTAATACCAAAGACAAAACAAACTGGAGAAGTTTTTGGTGCATTCATTTTAGTGACAGTTTAGTAGCTGGCGAGACGAAAGAAATAGAGAAGCTTCTCATGGCCGAAATATAATCCGAGTGTTTGCCAAAATACTGCCGATGACCGTTCTTCTTATTAAATACTTTTGTCAACATTTTTTATGTTGCTATTACCAGGTCTTTGAACACAGGCGATCTCACTTCCACCACCCCATGGCCGCCGCAAGTTTTTCTATTTTTTTCGTTCCGCTCCGTTTTGTTTTTCATGCTTTTTCCAGCTCCAATCGCTTTGTCCACATTCTCCAACAGTTCAACCATCAACACTCAATTTAAACTTTTCACTCGCCAATTATGCTGACAAGAGCTTATGTTACTTTAGCAGCCTTTTGTGTAAATATGCAATATTTTTTGATTTAAATTTTACCTTCACACTTCGTTGCAAAAAATATGTTTTGTGGAATTCTTTTTAATAAAATTCACTTTCTACTGCTCGCTGTAGTTTCTGATTGCAAGTCAAATTTATTTTATTATGTTTAATTTTAATGCGGGCTACGCATGAGCTACAGGCGGAGGTTACAATGATAAAGAGAGCAGAGAGCAAAAAGTGAAAAGCGAAAGAGTCGTCGTTGATGTTTGTGGGTGCCGATGTCTGTGATTGTGCTGTGCTGCTGACGTTGTATTCGGCCAATATCTCATGTCATGCGTTAAGTGCATTTGGAAATGCGGGCTAATTATTGAAAAGCTCACATGCTTATGCAAATATGATTGTATGTATGTATGTTTTTCTGTGTATGCATACATTTTATGTTCATATACATAATATATGCATACAACAGGCTTGTAAAGTAAAAATTTATATATAAACATACTTAAATATGATATTAAATTCATGATTCATGAAAATGCCGGCGGTGTTGGCTGTGGACTTTGTTGTTATACACTGCGTATACACGACCTTGTAATATTACAATAAATGCACGCTCATGTACGTATGTGTGCATACAAGCATACATACACCTGTAGTCACCTGAGTGTTAGCATGTCCTCGTGTTTGTGGCAGGTATTAAATAATAAATACATTTGTTCGAAATTTGCATGCATAAACATGCTTATATACAAATACATGTACAAATATGTTAATCTTGGGATCGTAATGCGGGAGCCATCATTATGTGCTAAAGGCACATTGTAGGGTAATGCGGGGTACTTTGTCAAAACGCCGCAAGACTTCGGTTTTTGTTCTATTTAATGAAGTTCAACGAGTGGGTAGTTGAGTGTGGTCAGGAGTCTGTCCTCTTTAGGATGAAATCGAATGTTATCCATCACAGTTTCAGATAAGTCGAAACTCATGGGAGGCCCTTCAATTCCTATAATGCAAGTCTCAGTTCGTGATTATAACGTTGCTGAAAGATATCTATAAAATTTATTTCATTATTAACCTTCCACCTAGATACCCGTTTAACCAGGTCATTTCTTACCAGAGTCAGAATTCCTATTAAAGTACTTCACCTTTGCTTCAAAAAATTATTGTTTTGAAAATCTGTGAATATGGCTTCACATAATGCTTTACAAATATTTATATATGGCACACATTTCTTAAAGCATTAAACAAAAATTTATATTTCAGATTGTATGGAGAAAAAAAAACAGGCATTTACATTAGTGAAAATTAACATAATAAAGTTTTCCCGCTGCGGTGAATAAGGTTTTGTGAAAAAATAGCCCATACAAAATTTTAATAATAGGCAACCACGCGTAAAATCCATTCAAAATAAAAAGCTTATATAAACTTTGGTGGCTCAGAAGGCGACAAAGGTACACTGAAAGAAATAATGCTAGTAAAATCAACAGATCGGTTATTTTGTTCTTGACTTAACGGAGATTCGGTGAAATTGATCAGAATTATGGTTAATTCAACCGAGTTCTTTGTCAAGCGAACAAATTAGTTTAGTCATTGCAACAAAAGAGAAATTGTCGCTCTTAAGTTAACAAAATTCTGTAAAATTGACAGATTCCTAATCAATCTAACTGATTTTTCTGTTAACACAACTGATCTCACTGGTCATTTCAACAGCGATCAACAGTCAATACATGAGCAAATTTCAAAGAGAATTTTACGCTCACTGCGCTCTCTACTTTGTACTTATGACGATGGTGCGACTTGCTAAAAAACAAAAAAACAAATAAGAAAACCACCAAATCGAAAACAAACAAAAATGGAAAAACAAAAAAAAACTTGTTTTTCAGTTAAACCGAAAAACCCTTTTTTGAATTGACTGTGCAAAAGTCATGAGATACCGAGACACCTATTTATCGGGTACAATTTTACAACGTCTCCTGCAAGCGAAATGCAAAATTGCGCCCTCTTGTTGCAAAAGTTTTGTTTGAACGAAAAGGATTTTCCAAAGTTAGTAACATTTTGTTCATTTTTACGACTTTTCACTTACGCGAATGAATCTAATAAGATAATAAAAACATTCTTTTTTGAAGTTGATGTTTCGGACAACATAAAAGTTTGAGTTGTTTTGGCATCGTTTTCAACTTAAAGTGTTACGAAAATTAAACTTTCCGATTTACACGTAAAATACTCCAGTGGTGAATTACCTTCCTGCGATTTGATTCTTTGCTTTTCTATAACTTAAAAGTTTATATTTAAAATTTTATATCAAACATTTTAATACAAGTTTTATTCGAAACTATCAAGTGTGGCAACTACATGCGAGAGAAGAAATTGAGAATGAGCTGAACTGCAACTGAAAGAATTGAGAATCAGTTTTGTGACTACCATTTTCATTTCTATTTGCAAAGTGAAGTTCAAAAATACATATTGTAAAATATAAAAATTTGTTGAAAGTGCGTTTATAAAACAAATTAATAAAGTGCATAATGTTAATGTGTGCCAGCATATTTGATGTACGCCTAATTGAAATTCGGTTAGTAAGTGCGTACATATGTATGTATATGTAGCAAGCATACTTATTTATATATTCACATATTTACGTATGTATGTACCAGTGAGCTGCAATTATTCATGTTTTAAGGTTATTAGTGGACTAACCAAAAATTAGTATTAGTGCGTACACAAACAAAGAATATCAAGCACTTATATACAATAAAACACATTTATATAGTCATGCTTCGTAAAATGAATAACCGCTCATAAACCACGAAGCAGTTCAGTACTCAATTGTCTTAAGGCCGTGACACAATGACATTTTTCATAAAGATGCGCATAACACAAGCTTATGCATTCCAATAACATCGCCACAATCAACCAAGATGTTGCGTTTGTAAATATGAAAGAACTTCAGACTTGCCAATTGAAGTTTATTTCGCCTTGCCCAGTCACATAAAAATTTCGCAAAGCACTGGTATAAACATTATCCCTATGCAACAAAGATACTTGCTAACATATTTTGTGTCGTATTCATTTGTTATATTACAGTTTTTACTTGCGAAAAATGTTAGAAAATTTACCAACCAGCTGGAAAAATAATTTCACTTGCAAAGTGTGTCAACACCCTTAACCAAAACAAATATCACATTCTTCTTCTTATGCTTTGCATGTAACAAGATTTGGGAGATGGCTACTTTTCAATATCAGATGGCCCCAGTGTCGCTCATTCTATCGTTCTCCATAAAAAATGCGTGCAATCTACTCATAATGCATAAGCTTGTGTTAAACTCATCTATATGAAAAGTGCTTATGTGTCGGGGTTTTTATGGAGCAAGAAGTCAACTGTGTTATACGAAAACACTAATTTGAATCAGTATGACTAACAGTACAATAAAATGAATTTAGTCATATCAGTCTTCTGACGCTAGCAACACAAACTATGTACACGAACTAAACTGAATACAGCGCTAAAGAAAAACCGATAATAAACGAAATATACAGTGTATTACACACGAAACCAACATCCTACTGAGTTAACGCGACTATGATTTCAGTTTATACTGAACAATGTCGTATATGTATGGGACATATGTGCTGCGGGGCACTCGTATGTATTTTCTATTTTATGTGCTAATCACTCATA
Organism: Eurosta solidaginis; assembly: GCA_029619165.1. Classification (NCBI taxonomy): domain Eukaryota; kingdom Metazoa; phylum Arthropoda; class Insecta; order Diptera; family Tephritidae; genus Eurosta; species Eurosta solidaginis. The sequence continues at coordinate 20,517 of JARSSU010017720.1, read as the reverse complement.
TATTTGTCTGTACTTGACTAAGTACACATTTAGACACAATTTTTTGGCTCATGACTAAGTGCACTAATTTTTTTTAGTACTCAAAGCAGACCTCTGGTATGTACATATATGGCAACATATGTACTTTCCGTACAAAGCTGTCGCAACAACTTTTTTGTTCATTTGACTACTAAAACGGTCAATTACGAATCAACGATTTGTGCGCAGTTAATCAACATCTTGTTGCGAAAGATAAAATTTACAGAAATTTCGGTTGAATTGTCCCGTATTTCGGTTGATTTTACCAGTCTTTTTCTTTCAGTGTAATGTGAGATGGCTTTTATTATTTGTGTCGAGAGATAGAAGAAGGTGGGCGGAATATCCAACGCACATAGCGGAAAATTAAATTAATATTGTTTCAATTTTAGTATTTAAATAACTTTTATTTTTTTAATTTAATTAGTTTCTTTCTTCTAAATTATTTGTTTGGATTAATTATAGTATTTAAACTAAGGCTATTTGCGAATCTTTTTATTTTATAAATTTATTCAAAGTCTGTGAGAGGACTTCCAACCCAAACTCTTGCTAATATCGATCTCATGATCGATATAATCTACCAAGGCTACAAGTTAGACGTGGCATCAGACGCGTTTGTTTCAATGTTCTCCAAAACATTTAGTAAAAAAGGAGATAAATTTAAAGAACAATGTTAAAGGACAATGTTACAGCACTATCGCAAATATGTTAAGTAATTTACATCTTTTTTTCAGCAAGTGCAAAATACCATCAAAAATAGATTTGTGTTTACAAGTTTGCTTTTGTTAAAATTCGCTTGAATAAAACTTTTTAAACACAAAACTTGCTGATTATAAATTCATTGGGACGCCATTTGGTCGCTGGTATCACTAAGTACCTCACTATACGCATAATTTGTATTTATGTATGTATGTTCCAAAAGTGTATGGACGTATTAGGGTGGCCAAATAAATTATATATCCCTTTCTTTCAGTTTAAAGAAAATTACGTTCAAGACATCGATAACGTTTAGTATATAAAAATTGCTGCTTATAATATTCATGCTAAGAAGTTTCTCAACGTGCCTTTAAGTAAACTGAATGGGACCCACAGTGGTTCAGAAACGGAAAATGAATAGAAATGAAAATTATCAGACCTATTTTTTTCATATATTTTTAGTAGCCCGCTGAATGAGTGTTGTATGACCCCAGACCACAGCGGTGTACCCGGGAACTGTGCTGACAATAAACTAATGAGAAAGGCTACTGAACAGACAGAGTCAAGCCAGCTCAAAGACATTGCTCGCCCTCTTGCAGAGTGAAAATACTGGCACAAATCATTTTTACCAAGAAGGCAAATTTCAGATCGACGCTGGAACCTACATGCGAGTTCTCCAAACAAACCTGGTCTCTCAGAAATGAGAACCGAGCTGGGTGCCTTATTAACCCCAACCGTCTCTGCTTATGTCCCCTGATTGGGATACTAACAGGCCACTGCCTGCTATAAATACACGGCGAACAATTGGAATTCAAATCAAAGCTTTTGTGGGAGCTGGAGGGATTAAGTGGTGATAGAAAGCGCCGAGCACTTCCTCTGTAGATCCCCTGCTCTGACTAAGATACCTATGGAATAAGCATTTATTCGATTACTTAGCATAAATTGGCTCTGCGGAAATCGAAAACGTTCTACGCTATATCAGAAAGACAAATCGGTCCAAATTCTTATACATCTAAAGGAGGATGTCTATAGCCCACACATTGGTATCAAAATGGGCCAGCCGGCCTCATATTGTTGTGGCTTTAACCTTAACCTAACCTATATCGTTCTAGCAAAAATTGAAAAAGTCCAAATGATTTAGTGACATTTGCCTTGATGATTAAATCCTAAGTATGAAACCAGAAATACATGCTAAAATGGATTTAATGGGGTTTGCCTGTCAAAATTGTTTCTTTTTCGGAATGTTTGCTGTCATTAATTCAAAAATGCCAAGTCCATTAATGACTCTTGTTTGAACGCCAAAGATATGTTCCTTAATTGCATATAAATTAGACCTTCAAATGATTAGAAAGCAATTTGTTTGTGTACGCTTTAGGCTCGCTTCGCTAACCATTTAGCTACACAGCGGTGGTTTGTTTTGACTGATAAATTGCTACTTCTTTTCCTCTTTACCAACTATATTTAATCAGCATTGCGTCATCTATTGCAAATTGACTTTATCCAAACGTTGATAATAAAAAGACTTACGTGGGCCACGATAAGGTCATTCCGTGACCAGTAGCGCGATTCATTACTCTTGGTGTTTCTGAAATCATGATTTCTACGGTAGTCAAATATGAAAGATTCACGAACGGCGTCTAACCAAAACTTGATAAGTATTTATTCCATTTGAGAAAAAGTCTCATCTCTGGTATGAAATGTCAAAATTTTGAAAAAAAAACATCCTTATTAATTTTTTGCACCACAATATCTGTGCAAAATTCAGCAAAGTAAGTATTTTTCGAGATTATTTTTATATTATTTGAGCATATGGAACGCTCCGTGGGAAAATGCTCCTAGCTCGAATGCCGTTGATTTCAACCAGTTGGAAAAATAATTTCACTTGCAAAGTGTGACAACACCCTTAACCAAAACAAATATCACATTCTTCTTCTTATGCTTTGCATGTAACAAGATTTGGAAGGATGGCTACTTTTCAATATCAGATGGCCCCAGTGTCGCTCATTCTATCGTTCTCCATAAAAATGCGTGCAATCTACTCATAATGCATAAGCTTTTGTTAAACTCATCTATATGAAAAATTGCTTATGTGTCGGGGTTTTTATGGAGCAAGAAAGTCAACTGTGTTATACGAAAACACTAATTTGAATCAGTATGACTAACAGTACAATAAAATGAATATAGTCATATCAGTCTTCTGACGCTAGCAACACAACTATGTACACGAAACAAAACTACAGCGCTAAAGAAAACCGATAATAAACGAAATATACAGTGTATTACACACGAAACCACATCCTGCTGAGTTAACGCGACTATGACTTCAGTTTATACTCAACAATGTCATATATGTATGGGACATATGTGCTGCGGGGCATTCGTATGTATTTCTATTTTATGTGCTAGTCACTCATAGTATTTGTCTGTACTGACTAAGTACACATTTAGACACAATTTTTTGGCTCATGACTAAGTGCACTATTTTTTTAGTACTCAAAGCAGACCTCTGGTATGTACATATATGGCAACATATGTACTTTCGTACAAAGCTGTCGCAACAACTTTTTTTGTTCATTTGACTACTAAAACGGTCAATTACGAATCAACGATTTGTGCGCAGTTAATTCAACATCTTGTTGCGAAAGATAAAAATTTACAGAAATTTCGGTTGAATTGACCCGTATTTCGTTGATTTTACCAGTCCTTTTTCTTTCAGTGTAATGTGAGATGGCTTTTATTATTTGTGTCGAGAGATAGAAGAAGGTGGGCGGAATATCAAACGTACATAGCGGAAAATTAAATTATATTGTGTCAATTTTAGTATTTAATAACTTTTATTTTTTTAATTTAATTAGTTCTTTCTTCTAAATTATTTGTTTGGATTAATTATAGTATTGAAACTAAGTTATTTGCGATCTTTTTATTTTGTAAATTTATTCAAAGTCTGTGAGAGGACTTCGAACCCAAACTCTTGCTAATATCGATCTCATGATCGATATAATCTACCAAGGCTACAAGTTAGACGTGGCATCAGACGCGTTGTTTCAATGTTTTCCAAAACATTTAGTAAAAAGGAGATACATTTAAAAAACAATGTTAAAGGACAATGTTACAGCACTATCACAAATATGTTAAGTAATTTACATCTTTTTTCAGCAAGTGCAAAATACCATCAAAATAGATTTGTGTTTACAAGTTTGCTTTTGTTAAAATTCGCTTGAATAAACTTTTTAAACACAAAACTTGCTGATTATAAATTCATTGGGACGCCATTTGGTCGTTGGTATCATTAAGTATCTCACTATAACGCATAATTTGTATCTATGTATGTATGTTCGTATTAGGGTGGCCAAACAAATTATATATCCTTTCTGTTAGTTTAAGGAAAATTACGTTCAAGACATCGATAACGTTAGTATATAATAAAAATTGCTGCTTATAATATTCATGCTAAGAAGTTTCTCAACGTGCTTTTAAGTAACTGAATGGGACCCACAGTGGTTCAGAAACGGAAAATGAATAGAAAATGAAAATTATCAGACCTATTTTTTCATATATTTTTAGTAGCCCGCTGAATGAGTGTTGTATGACCCCAGACCACAGCGGTGTACCCGGGAACTGTGCTGACGATAAACTAATGAGAAAGGCTACTGAACAGACAGAGTTAAGCCAGCTCAAAGACATTGCTCGCCCTCTTGCTGAGTGAAAATACTGGCTCAAATCATTTTTACCAAGAAGGCAAATTTCAGATCGACGCTGGAACCTACATGCGAGTTCTCCAAACAAACCTGGTCTCCTCAGAAATGAGAACCGAGCTGGGTGCCTTATTAACCCCAACCGTCTCTGCTTATGTCCCCTGATTGGGATACTAACAGGCCACTGCCTGCTAGAAATACACGGCGAACAATTGGAATTCAAATCAAAGCTTTTTGTGGGAGCTGGAGTGATTAAGTGGTGATAGAAAGCGTCGAGCACTTCCTCTGTAGATCCCCTGCTCTGGCTAAGATACCATGGATAAGCATTTCATCGATTACTTAACATAACTTGGCTCTGCAGAAATCGAAAACGTTCTACGCTATATCAGAAATACAAATCGGTCCAAATTCTTATACATTTAAAGGAGGAATGGCTATAGCCTACCTAGTGGCATCAAAATAGGCCAGCCGGCCTCATATTGTTGTGGCTTTAACCTTAATCTAACATATATCGTTCTAGCAAAAATGAAAAAGTCCAAAATGATTTAAGTGACATTTGCCTTGATGATTAAATCCTAAGTATGAAACCAGCAATACATGCTGAAATGGACTTAATGAGGTTTGCCTGTCAGAATTTTTGCTGTCTTAATTCAAAAATGCCAAGTCCATTATGACTCTTGTTTGAACGCCAAAGATATGTTCCTTAATTTTATAACTTACTAGCAGACCCGGCAGACGTTGTTCTGCCCTAAATTTGGCCTATCTGCATACATTTTAATTAGCTTTTTCTGTCTAACTCTGCCCTACGCCTCTACACTTTTTCCTAATCTTTTATTCACTCCTCCCTCCGTCCTTTTCGCTTCATCTACCCCTTCGTCTCATTCTATTTCTTTCTCAGTCTCCCTTCTCTCTTTTCTCTTCTCTCAAGTTTTTCCCCTTTTTCTTCATCTCTTATTGCCAGTCCCAGAGGGTGGTATGTATTTTGTTCCAGTCCCCACTCCGATTTTCAGTATCAGTCCCAGTCCCAGTCCTAATCCCAGTCCAGTCCCTCTCTGGTATACTTCCCGGAAAAAAGCTTCGTAAATACTAATACAGGCAATTTATATACGAAATTTCAGGTAAATCCAATAGTACGTATGTAAAATAGGTATGTGGGTATTATTAATTCTTGTCGTTATTTCGGCTTCGCATGCATATTTATCAGTTTTGCCAGGCTGATGCGATTTAGTCGCATCAGCCTGGCAAAACTGATAAATATGCATGCGAAGCCGAAATAACGACAGAATTAATAATACCCCATACCTATTTACATACGTACTATTGGATTTACCTGAAATTTCGTATATAAATTTGCCTGTATTAGTATTTACGAGCTTTTTTCCGGAAGTATACCAGAGAGGGACTGGGACTGGGATTAGGACTGGGACTGGGACTGATACTGAAAATCGGAGTGGGACTGGAACAAAAATACATACCACCCTCTGGGACTGGCAATAAGAGATGAAGAAAAAGGGGGAAAAACTTGAGAGAAGAGAAAGAGAGAAGAGACTGAGAAAGAAATAGAATGAGACGAAGGGGTAGATGAAGCGAAAAGGACGGAGGGAGGAGTGAATAAAAGATTAGGAAAAAGTGTAGAGGCGTAGGGCAGAGTTTAGACAGAAAAGCTAATTAAAATGTATGCAGATAGGCCAAATTTAGGGCAGAACAACGTCTGCCGGGTCTGCTAGTAAGTTATAAAATTAAGGACATATCTTGGCGTTCAAACAGAGTCATTAATGGACTTGGCATTTTTGAATAATGACAGCAAAAATTCTGACAGGCAAACCTCATTAGTCCATTTCAGCATGTATTGCTGGTTCATACTTAGGATTTAATCATCAAGGCAATGTCACTAAATCATTTTGGACTTTTCAATTTTTGCTAGAACGATATATGTTAGATTAAGGTTAAAGCCACAACAATATGAGGCCGCTGGCCTATTTTGATGCCACTAGGTAGGCTATAGCCATTCCTCCTTTAAATGTAGAAGAATTTGGACGATTTGTATTCTGATATAGCGTAGAACGTTTTTCGATTTCTGCAGAGCCAAGTTATGTTAAGTAATCGATGAATGCTTATTCCATTGGTATCTTAGCCAGAGCAGGGGATCTACAGAGGAAGTGCTCGACGCTTTCTATCACCACTTAATCACTCCAGCTCCCACAAAAAGCTTTGATTTGAATTCCAATTGTTCGCCGTGTATTTCTAGCAGGCAGTGGCCTGTTAGTATCCCAATCAGGGACATAAGCAGAGACGGTTGGGTTTAAATAAGGCACCAGCTCGGTTCTCATTTCTGAGAGACCAGGTTTGTTTGGAGAACTCGCATGTAGGTTCCAGCGTCGATCTGAAATTTGCCTTCTTGGTAAAATGATTTGAGCCAGTATTTTCACTCAGCAAGAGGGCGAGCAATGTCTTTGAGCTGGCTTAACTCTGTCGGTTCAGTAGCCTTTCTCATTAGTTTATCGTCAGCACAGTTCCCGGGTACACGCTGTGGTCTGGGGTCATACAACACTCATTCAGCGGGCTACTAAAAATATATGAAAAAATAGGTCTGATAATTTTCATTTCTATTCATTTTCCGTTTCTGAACCACTGTGGGTCCCATTCAGTTTACTTAAAAGCACGTTGAGAAACTTCTTAGCATGAATATTAAGCAGCAATTTTTATATATACTAACGTTATCGATGTCTTGAACGTAATTTTCCTTAAACTAACAGAAAGGATATATAATTTGTTTGGCCACCCTAATACGAACATACATACATAGATACAAATTATGCGTATAGTGAGATACTTAATGATACCAACGACCAAATGGCGTCCCAATGAATTTATAATCAGCAAGTTTTGTGTTTAAAAAAGTTTTATTCAAGCGAATTTTAACAAAAGCAAACTTGTAAACACAAATCTATTTTTGATGGTATTTTGCACTTGCTGAAAAAAAGATGTAAAATTACTTAACATATTTGTGATAGTGCTGTAACATTGTCCTTTAACATTGTTTTTTAAATGTATCTCCTTTTTTACTAATGTTTTGGGAAAACATTGAAACAACGCGTCTGATGCCACGTCTAACTTGTAGCCTTGGTAGATTATATCGATCATGAGATCGATATTAGCAAGAGTTTGGGTTCGAAGTCCTCTCACAGACTTTGAATAAATTTACAAAATAAAAGATTCGCAAATAACTTTAGTTTCAATACTATAATTAATCCAAACAAATAATTTAGAAGAAAGAACTAATTAAATTAAAAAAATAAAAGTATTTAAATCTAAAATTGACACAATATTAATTTAATTTTCCGCTATGTACGTTTGATATTCCGCCCACCTTCTTCTATCTCTCGACACAAATAATAAAAGCCATCTCACATTACACTGAAAGAAAAAGACTGGTAAAATCACCGAAATACGGGTCAATTCAACCGAAATTTCTGTAAATTTTTATCTTTCGCAACAAGATGTTGAATTAACTGCGCACAATCGTTGATTCGTAATTGACCGTTTTAGTAGTCAATGAACAAAAAAGTTGTTGCGACAGCTTTGTACGAAGTACATATGTTTGCCATATATGTACATACCAGAGGTCTGCTTTGAGTACTAAAAAAATTAGTGCACTTAGTCATGAGCCAAAAAATTGTGTCTAAATGTGTACTTAGTCAAGTACAGACAAATACTATGAGTGACTAGCACATAAAATAGAAAATACATACGAATGCCCCGCAGCACATATGTCCCATACATATATGACATTGGTTGAGTATAAACTGAAGTCATAGTCGCGTTAACTCAGCAGGATGTTGGTTTCGTGTGTAATACACTGTATATTTCGTTTATTATCGGTTTTTTCTTTAGCGCTGTAGTTTTTGTTTCGTGTACATAGTTGTGTTGCTAGCGTCAGAAGACTGATATGACTATATTCATTTTATTGTACTGTTAGTCATACTGATCAAATTAGTGTTTTCGTATAACACAGTTGACTTTCTTGCTCCATAAAAACCCCGACACATAAGCAATTTTTCATATAGATGAGTTTAACAAAAGCTTATGCATTATGAGTAGATTGCACGCATTTTTTATGGAGAACGATAGAATGAGCGACACTGGGGCCATCTGATATTGAAAAGTAGCCATCTTCCAATCTTGTTACATGCAAAGCATAAGAAGAAGAATGTGATATTGTTTGGTTAAGGGTGTTGTCACACTTTGCAAGTGAAATTATTTTTCCAACTGTTGAAATCAACGGCATTCGAGCTAGGAGCATTTTCCCACGGAGCGTTCCATATGCTCAAATAATATAAAAATAATCTCGAAAAATACTTTACTTTGCTGAATTTTGCACAGATATTGTGGTGCAAAAATAATAAGGATGTTTTTTTTTCAAAAATTTTTGACATTTCATTACCAGAGATGAGACTTTTTCTCAATGGAATAATCTTATCAAGTTTTGGTGAGACGCGTTCGTGAATCTTTCATATTTGACTACCGTAGAAATCATGATTTCAGAAACACCAAGAGTTAATGAATCGCGCTACTGGTCACGGAATGACCTTATCGTGGCCCACGTAAGTCTTTTTATTATCAACGTTTGGATAAAGTCAATTTGCAATAGATATGACGCAATGCTGATTAATATAGTTGGTGAAAGAGGAACAAAGAAGTAGCAATTTATCAGTCAAACAACCACCGCTGTGTAGCTAATGGTTAGCGAAGCGAGCCTAAAGCGTACACAAAACAATTGCTTTCTAATCATTTGAAGGTCTAATTTATATGCAATTAAGGAACATATCTTTGGCGTTCAAACAAGAGTCATTATGGACTTGGCATTTTTGAATTAATGACAGCAAACATTCCGAAAAAGAAACAATTTTGACAGGCAAACCCCATTAAATCCATTTTAGCATGTATTTCTGGTTTCATACTTTAGGATTTAATCATCAAGGCAAATGTCACTAAATCATTTTTGGACTTTTTCAATTTTTGCTAGAACGATATAGGTTAGGTTAAGGTTAAAGCCACAACAATATGAGGCCGGGCTGGCCCATTTTGATACCAATGTGTGGGCTATAGACATTCCTCCTTTAGATGTATAAGAATTTGGACCGATTTGTCTTTCTGATATAGCGTAGAACGTTTTCGATTTCCGCAGAGCCAATTTATGCTAAGTAATCGAATAAATGCTTATTCCATAGGTATCTTAGTCAGAGCAGGGGATCTACAGAGGAAGTGCTCGGCGCTTTCTATCAACCACTTAATCCCTCCAGCTCCCACAAAAGCTTTGATTTGAATTCCAATTGTTCGCCGTGTATTTATAGCAGGCAGTGGCCTGTTAGTATCCCAATCAGGGGACATAAGCAGAGACGGTTGGGGTTAATAAGGCACCCAGCTCGGTTCTCATTTCTGAGAGACCAGGTTTGTTTGGAGAACTCGCATGTAGGTTCCAGCGTCGATCTGAAATTTTGCCTTCTTGGTAAAATGATTTGTGCCAGTATTTTCACTCAGCAAGAGGGCGAGCAATGTCTTGAGCTGGCTTGACTCTGTCTGTTCAGTAGCCTTTCTCATTAGTTTATTGTCAGCACAGTTCCCGGGTACACCGCTGTGGTCTGGGGGTCATACAACACTCATTCAGCGGGCTACTAAAAATATATGAAAAAATAGGTCTGATAATTTTCATTTCTATTCATTTTCCGTTTCTGAACCACTGTGGGTCCATTCAGTTTACTTAAAGGCACGTTGAGAAACTTCTTAGCATGAATATTATAAGCAGCAATTTTATATACTAACGTTATCGATGTCTTGAACGTAATTTTCTTTAAACTGAAAGAAAGGATATATAATTTTATTTGGCCACCCTAATACGTCCATACACTTTTGGAACATACATACATAAATACAATTATGCGTATAGTGAGGTACTTAGTGATACCAGCGACCAAATGGCGTCCCAATGAATTTATAATCAGCAAGTTTTGTGTTTAAAAAAGTTTTATTCAGCGAATTTTAACAAAAGCAAACTTGTAAACACAAATCTATTTTGATGGTATTTTGCACTTGCTGAAAAAAAGATGTAAATTACTTAACTATTTGCGATAGTGCTGTAACATTGTCCTTTAACATTGTTCTTTAAATTTATCTCCTTTTTTACTAAATGTTTTTGGGAGAACATTGAAACAACGCGTCTGATGCCACGTCTAACTTGTAGCCTTGGTAGATTATATCGATCATGAGATCGATATTAGCAAGAGTTTGGGTTGGAAGTCCTCTCACAGACTTTGAATAAATTTATAAAATAAAAGATTCGCAAATAGCCTTAGTTTAAATACTATAATTAATCCAAACAAATAATTTAGAAGAAAGAACTAATTAAATTAAAAAAATAAAGTTATTTAAATACTAAAATTGAAACAATATTAATTTAATTTTCCGCTATGTGCGTTGGATATTCCGCCCACCTTCTTCTATCTCTCGACACAAATAATAAAAGCCATCTCACATTACACTGAAAGAAAAAGACTGGTAAAATCAACCGAAATACGGGACAATTCAACCGAAATTTCTGTAAATTTTTATCTTTCGCAACAAGATGTTGAATTAACTGCGCACAAATCGTTGATTCGTAATTGACCGTTTTAGTAGTCAAATGAACAAAAAAAGTTGTTGCGACAGCTTTGTACGAAAGTACATATGTTGCCATATATGTACATACCAGAGGTCTGCTTTGAGTACTAAAAAAATTAGTGCACTTAGTCATGAGCCAAAAAATTTGTGTCTAAATGTGTACTTAGTCAAGTACAGACAAATAATATGAGTGATAGCACATAAAATAGAAAATACATACGAGTGCCCCGCAGCACATATGTCCCATACATATACGACATTGTTCAGTATAAACTGAAATCATAGTCGCGTTAACTCAGTAGGATGTTGGTTTCGTGTGTAATACACTGTATATTTCGTTTATTATCGGTTTTTCTTTAGCGCTGTATTCAGTTTAGTTCGTGTACATAGTTGTGTTGCTAGCGTCAGAAGACTGATATGACTAAATTCATTTTATTGTACTGTTAGTCATACTGATTCAAATTAGTGTTTTCGTATAACACAGTTGACTTTCTTGCTCCATAAAAACCCCGACACATAAGCACTTTTCATATAGATGAGTTTAACACAAGCTTATGCATTATGAGTAGATTGCACGCATTTTTTATGGAGAACGATAGAATGAGCGACACTGGGGCCATCTGATATTGAAAAGTAGCCATCTCCCAAATCTTGTTACATGCAAAGCATAAGAAGAAGAATGTGATATTGTTTTGGTTAAGGGTGTTGACACACTTTGCAAGTGAAATTATTTTTCCAGCTGGTTGGTAAATTTTCTAACATTTTTCGCAAGTAAAAACTGTAATATAACAAATGAATACGACCCAAAATATGTTAGCAAGTATCTTTGTTGCATAGGGATAATGTTTATACCAGTGCTTTGCGAATTTTTTTATGTGACTGGGCAAGGCGAAATAAACTTCAATTGCAAGTCTGAAGTTCTTTCATATTTACAAACGCAACATCTTGGTTGATTGTGGCGATGTTATTGGAATGCATAAGCTTGTGTTATGCGCATCTTTATGAAAAATGTCATTGTGTCACGGCCTTAAGACAATTGAGTACTGAACTGCTTCGTGGTTTATGAGCGGTTATTCATTTTACGAAGCATGACTATATAAATGTGTTTTATTGTATATAAGTGCTTGATATTCTTTGTTTGTGTACGCACTAATACTAATTTTTTGGTTAGTCCACTAATAACCTTAAAACATGAATAATTGCAGCTCACTGGTACATACATACGTAAATATGTGAATATATAAATACGTATGCTTGCTACATATACATACATATGTACGCACTTACTAACCGAATTTCAATTAGGCGTACATCAAATATGCTGGCACACATTAAACATTATGCACTTTATTAATTTGTTTTATTAAACGCACTTTCAACAAATTTTTATATTTTACAATATGTATTTTTGAACTTCACTTTGCAAATAGAAATGAAAATGGTAGTCACAAAACTGATTCTCAATTCTTTCAGTTGCAGTTCAGCTCATTCTCAATTTCTTCTCTCGCATGTAGTTGCCACACTTGATAGTTTCGAATAAAACTTGTATTATAAATGTTTGACTATAAAATTTTAAATATATAACTTTTAAGTTATAGAAAAGCAAAGAATCAAATCGCAGGAAGGTAATTCACCACTGGAGTAATTTTACGTGTAAATCGGAAAGTTTAATTTTCGTAACACTTTAAGTTGAAACGATGCCAAAACAACTCAAACTTTTATGTTGTCCGAAACATCAACTTCAAAAAAGGATGTTTTTTATTATCTTATTAGATTCATTCGCGTAAGTGAAAAGTCGTAAAAATTGAACAAAATGTTACTAACTTTGGAAAAATCCTTTTCGTTCAAACAAAACTTTGCAACAAGAGGGCGCAATTTTGCATTTCGCTTGCAGGAGACGTTGTAAAATTGTACCCGATAAATAGGTGTCTCGGTATCTCATGACTTTTGCACAGTCAATTCAAAAAAGGGTTTTTCGGTTTAACTGAAAAACAAGTTTTTTTTTGTTTTTCCCATTTTGTTTGTTTTTTTCGATTTGGTGGTTTTCTTATTTTGTTTTTTTGTTTTTTTAGCAAGTGGCACCATCGTCATAAGTACAAAGTAGAGAGCGCAGTGAGCGTAAAATTTCTCTTTGAAATTTGCTCATGTATTGACTGTTGATCGCTGTTGAAATGACCAGTGAGATCAGTTGTGTTAACAGAAAAATCAGTTAGATTGATTAGGAATCTGTCAATTTTACAGAATTTTGTTAACTTAAGAGCGACAATTTCTCTTTTGTTGCAATGACTAAACTAATTTGTTCGCTTGACAAAGAACTCGGTTGAATTAACCATAATTCTGATCAATTTCACCGAATCTCCGTTAAGTCAAGAACAAAATAACCGATCTGTTGATTTTACTAGCACTATTTCTTTCAGTGTACGTTTGTCGCCTTCTGAGCCACCAAAGTTTATATAAGCTTTTTATTTTGAATGGATTTTACGCGTGGTTGCCTATTTATTAAAATTTTGTATGGGCTATTTTTTCACAAAACCTTATTCACCGCAGCGGGAAAACTTTATTATGTTAATTTTCACTAATGTAAATGCCTGTTTTTTTTTCTCCATACAATCTGAATATTAATTTTTGTTTAATGCTTTAAGAAATGTGTGCCATATATAAATATTTGTAAAGCATTATGTGAAGCCATATTCACAGATTTTCAAAACAATAATTTTTTGAAGCAAAGGTGAAGTACTTTAATAGGAATTCTGACTCTGGTAAGAAATGACCTGGTTAAACGGGTATCTAGGTGGAAGGTTAATAATGAAATAAATTTTATAGATATCTTTCAGCAACGTTATAATCACGAACTGAGACCTGCATTATAGGAAATTGAAGGGCCTCCCATGAGTTTCGACTTATCTGAAACTGCGATGGATAACATTCGATTTCATCCTAAAGAGGACAGACTCCTGACCACACTCAACTACCCACTCGTTGAACTTCATTAAATAGAACAAAACCGAAGTCTTGTGGCGTTTTGACAAAGTACCCCGCATTACCCTACAATGTGCCTTTAGCACATAATGATGGCTCCCGCATTAATGATCCCAAGATTAACATATTTGTACATGTATTTGTATATAAGCATGTTTATGCATGCAAATTTCGAACAAATGTATTTATTATTTAATACCTGCCACAAACACGAGGACATGCTAAACACTCAGGTGACTACAGGTGTATGTATGCTGTATGCACACATACGTACATGAGCGTGCATTTATTGTAATATTACAAGGTCGTGTATACGCAGTGTATAACAACAAAGTCCACAGCCAACACCGCCGGCATTTTCATGAATCATGAATGTAATATCATATTTAAAGTATGTTTATATATAAATTTTTACTTTACAAGCCTGTATGATATATGTATGGATATGAACATAAAATTGTATGCATCCAGAAAACATACATACAAATCATATTTGCATAAGCATGTGAGCTTTTCAATAATTAGCCCGCATTTCCAAATGCACTTAACGCATGACATGAGATATTGGCCGAATACAACGTCAGCAGCACAGCACAATCACAGACATCGGCACCCACAAACCATCGACGACGACTCTTTCGCTTTTCACTTTTTGCTCTCTGCTCTCTTTATCATTGTAACCTCCGCCTGTAGCTCATGCGTAGCCCGCATTAAAATTAACATAATAAAATAAATTTGACTTGCAATCAGAAACTACAGCGAGCAGTAGAAAGTGAATTTTATTAAAAAGAATTCCACAAAACATTTTTTTGCAACGAAGTGTGAAGGTAAAATTTAAATGCAAAAAAATATTGCATATTTACACAAAAGGTTGCTAAAGTACATAAGCTCTTGTCAGCATAGATGGCGAGTGAAAAGTTTAAATTGAGTGTTGATGGTTGAACTGTTGGAGAATGTGGACAAAGCGATTGGAGCTGGAAAAAGCATGAAAAACAAAACGGAGCGGAACGAAAAAATAGAAAAACTTGCGGCGGCCATGGTGTGGTGGAAGTGAGATCGCCTGTGTTCAAAGACCTGGTAATAGCAACATAAAAAATGTTGACAAAAGTATTTAATAAGAAGAACGGTCATCGGCAGTATTTTGGCAAACACTCGGATTATATTTCGGCCATGAGAAGCTTCTCTATTTCTTTCGTCTCGCCAAGCTACTAAACTGTCACTAAAATGAATGCACCAAAAACTTCTCCAGTTTGTTTTGTCTTTGGTATTAAATTTATTCAATTTCCTCTAGTTGAAATGAGAATAACTCAAACATGTTGCAGACACGATTTTTGTAGCATATAGATTATTTATCTTGCAAAACACAAAATTGCACTATTCGGCTTACCTAAGAGCAAAAACCAGCAGATGTGCATCTGAATGATGCAGTTTTTTCGTTTCTTATTGCACGCTTTCGGTGTTGCTAAATGAATTTGGCACCACTACAAATTTAGCAGTGATTTTGAGGAGCTTCTCAGCTTTGAGTGACTACTGTATACCAACAAATAAGGCTATAGGTGTATAATTTTCAAATGGCATTCAATACTATAATATGAAACGTTTACTGTGGGCGTCTTTGCTTAAGTCGTTTGATGTAATTTGTCTTCAGCTAAGTTCACGTTTAGGTGTGGCCCTGACTTTAAGCAGCTCGAATAACTTAAGTGTAAGTATTATGCACGTTCATTGATTTTCACAACCTACAGAAAGGAGTGCAAATATATTTGAAATTTTTATTGCAAAATGATTAGAATGGTAAGCATGTAAGGTGTCTTCTTATGTTGACATTTTTGATGCTTTGCATCAAGGTAAGTGTAAGCGTAAGCGAAGTATTTCGAAGAGGTATGCTTTATGGGGATATGGTTAGGTGTAGGGTGCTGTATTTGTATGCAAAATCCCGACTTGTCGGTTTGTTATGGATGTGTTATTGACGAGGTATAGACGAGCTATCGATTTGTTTTCGAAGTGTTATAAATATGCTATCGATAACAAAGGCTATCCCATTTTTTATCAAATATATTTCGATAAATTTTCGAAAAACTATCAATATATATTAAAAAAATGGTAGATTTGTTATATATGTATATGTTTATCGGTTGTCACAGGAGTGCTAATGGCCTGTAATTGCTTTGCTATCGATTCGTTATCGAAAAGTGATCAATTTGTTATCAAAGTGTGTGTTATCGAAAAGTTTTTGATTTTTTAAAATCGATGACCCGCCCGTATCTGTCGATAACCGCTTGATAAGAAACCAATAAGAAACAACTGACTCGGAATAACAAGATGACAACAAAACGATAACTAAAAGTCCACAATTATGACAAAGCTGATAGTAAAGTAATAATTTGTTGGTGCCGGTAGCTACCGAAAAAGCCGACGAAACTTTTTTTAGAGAGCCCGAGCTTGTTTGTTACAAGTAATGTTATTGTTGTGGTTAAACTTTAACCACTAGGAGAGCTCGTTGTAGTTAAATTTAAGACTTTGCTCGTCTTCAAGAGAACAATTTCACAACAACGCCTTATATATTTGATTTCAAGAAACTTCGTTCATAAATTTCTATAGAAAAAAATACGAGGGTTATGTGGAAAAAATTAGCCAAATATCCGCAAGCCCTTTTTTTAATTTTTCTGGTTTGTTCGTTTAATCAATGTGTTTACTTAGTATTGCTTTTGTTTTTAATGTTTGTTTTGCATATTTGGTGGCTTTATTTTTTTATATGTTAGTTTTTGGGTGTTTTTTTATACCTTTGTATTAAGGCGCTTTTTATGTTTGTCCCCTCATTTCCATACGAATTTTTGACCCACGGAAAAGTTTTTTTCGGCAACTTCCCGTTGAGCTAGACACTTGATACTTAGAACATAGTTCAGACCTGATAGACATTACAATGCAAGTGAAAAAAAATCCGCTAGTTGGCGCACGGATCGAGATATACGAAATTAATTTTAAAATGGAAATTTGGCGATCGGCCTTTAACTAACTTCTCGGTGTTCCAGAGACTTGAAACTTAGCACATAGTTTGCGAGTAGATGGCACTACAATTCGTGGAAAACAAAATGCCACCAGGTGGGAGACGAATCGAGATAAACAAAAATCCCTGAAAATGCCTGAAAAAACGCAGGAATCTTGCAATCGATTTTTGAGTAACTTCCCGGCGAGCTGGAGATATGAAACTTGGGCCGTAAGTCAGAACCCGGTGACAATGCAATATTTTATCAAAAAATTCCGCCAGGTGGCGCATGGATCGATATATTATAAAAATTAATTTTACTGTGGGAATTTTTCAATCCATTTTTAACTAACTTTCCGTTTACCTAGAGACTTGTAAATTAGCACATAGTTCGAGACCCGGTGACAATATAATTTGTGGAAAACAAAGTTCTGCTAGGTGGCGTGCTATTTGAGATAACTGCAATTCTTTAAAAATGGGGGAATTTTGCGATCGATTTTCGAGTAACTTCCCGATGAGCTAGAGACATGAAGCTTGGGCCGTAAGTCAGAACCCGGTGATAATGCCATATTTTATCACAAAAATTCCGCTTGGTGGCGCATGGATCGAGATATTGAGAAAACTATTTTTAAATTGGGAATCTTGCAATCGATTTTTAACTAACATCCTGTATATGTAGAGACTTAAAACCTGAAATATAGTTTAAAAACTCGGTGACAGTGCAATGTTTGATCAAAAAATTTGAGCTACGTAACGCACAAGTCGAACTATTTAGAAGATTGGGCGATACCTTCATGTCTAGCCTCCTGAGTGTTGCAGGCGTTGTAGAATTCCACCTAGTAGAAGGCCCAACTCAATGCACGTCCTTGCATACTTTTAGGCTTACTCGACTTTCACCACGATTCTTTTAGACTTTCAGGCGTGTGCGAATTTCACCACGATTTTCAGCTTTGTAAATTAAGTAGCTGACAAATGAGGTGGAATTCTCTTATTATGATGCGAGGTGGAAATCTGTTGTTTTCGCCAGTGTTGTCAGCGAAAATTTCACTAATTCTCTTAAATCTTGCTATTTTGAGCAAACAAATAAAGATACGAATTTTCACTTAGGAACTACTTAAACTACTAATCAAAGTTGCAATTGCCTTTTTGTAGGCAGTACTGAAAAATTGAAAATAAAAGATAATAAAAAAATGTTAAGGACTACCTTTATATACATAAATGGACCAAAAAAATAGAAGGAAATTTTTCCTTTAATACAGACATAGTCTTTTTGAATTTTGGCTAACGGCCCGATTCTTAGCGTTACCGATAAAATAGTACCCAGAACATTATGTAACCGAAAATCGTTACCAGTTGTTTTATTCGCGATTCTGGCCAAAGTGGTAACGCTGTCATCACCGAAAATCTCACCAGTGTCTGTGGTGAAATTTAAAAGTTTATTTTCTTCGCTTTACCCATGGCGGAACGATACAAGGTGGCAGCATGGGACAGCTGAATATAAACTTTTTTTATTTAATTTGATACATCAACTTCCGGCGCAGTACGATTTTGACATTTGTCCATCGAATTTACAAAAACGAAGTAAATGGAATTTTTATTTATGTTTGTAGGTATGTCACCAAGCTGCCACCGTGTATGGTTCCGCCATGGCTTTACCGACGTGTCACTCGTAGATACGATGTTAACGAGTAAACGGGACGATGTGTATATATATATATATGTGCATACATGCATACGTTTTTACATAGCTATATTGTAATATATATTGTGAAAGTACATGGAAACAAATATGTATAGCAAGAGGCAACACTTTTTTACTATTATGTTTACTTATTTGCGTTCACAATTCTTTATTTTTCAGTATTGCCATTTTCTAAACAGCTTTTGTGTGGTTACATCGATGTTACCACCTATTTTAGTGGGTAAATAATTATCCGGCTACTTTCGTGGGCAGAATACCAAAAGGGTACAAAAGTTTCCACATGAAGAAAGTTGCCGTGGTGAAGAAAGTTGTTACCACATTAGAATCAGGCTGTAAAAAACAACAACAATAGCTCTTGTAAAAGAATTTTGGGATTTAAAATTATAAAGGTAGAGCGCGTGTTTAAATTTTAAATAATCAATTAATTAATCCCAAGTACATGGTTTGCCTTAAATTGAAAGATTGCCCTCCACCTTTATAGTTTTAAATCCCAAAATTCTTTTACAAGAGCTATTGTTAAAGTTTTTTAGTCAAAATTCAACAAGACTATGTCTGTGTTAAAGGAAAAATTTGCCTTCTATTTTTTGGCCCAATTATATAAAGGTAGTCCTTAAAATTTTGTATCATCTTTTTATTTTTAAAATAAAGTACTTTTGTTGGAGCAAAAAAAATTTAAATGTATGAAAGTCAAATTTGCCTTTCTAATTTCATCGAAGTATGAAAAATTAATTTATATGAAACCTAAGTCCCCGGCAGACTTGGTTCTGTCCGTGAATGGGTAAGCTTATATTTGAAAAGGGAGCCACGCCATTCTCTCCTACTTTACTTCAATTTTTCTCCACCCTTTATTTAATTTATCTCTTTTCCACACCCAAACCGACCCACTCCCAACACAGCTTAAATTTTTTTAATTGGTATAAACTTAGAATCATATTGTAACGAATTTTGGGAAATTCCGCTTATTTGAAACCTTCCTCTAACGTTCGTATCGCTAAACTGTTGAATAAATTACTCCAATATTCAGTATTGCAATATGGTCTTTTTTTAGTCTACTTGGGAGTATTACAATTATACATCAATAACACATACTTCACAATAGCGTGTGTTAATCAAACTGATTAGTTTATAACTCAGCTTGCGCTGCTTTTATACTCTCGGTTTTCTCGTTCATCCATTTCTTAAGTCTAGTGATTTCGCGTAAAGTGTCCAGAACAATGTATCTCCTGCTTGGTTAACAGCTATATACATGTATATCTGTAGTCCATGCCTCTCGCATAGCCATATGCGTGTGTATGTGTGAGTAACTACTTCGACTGATGGCTACATGTGTGTATGTGTGAGATATATCTTCACTTCGAGCTGCAGGTTATATGTGCCTGTACATAAGTTCGGCTGCTTACTGTAATTGTTGTTGTTGATTATTTACTAACAGCTTAGTGATGTCAACATTCCCCACAATATTTTGCATTCGTCTTTACATATATAAGATAGCCCTATTAAGAAGGCTGCCAAAATAATAAATTTCAAGCGAATCGCTCCATAAATACGATTTTTTTTAAAAGCCTCTGGTCCTCTTGTCAAGAGAAAAGGTCCTTGTCGAAGAGGCACCACATTTCAAGAAAATCGCACATAAATAGAACTTTTGTAAAGGAAAAAAATTCTCAAATATTGAGCTAGATAAAGAGGTACTCCTGTACGGAATTTCAAACGAATCGCACCATAAATTAGTTTCCCACAATGATCAGACAATTGCTACGTTATTTATTTCTATCATGACTGATTTAGTCTTT
>JARSSU010017719.1:0-26570 GCA_029619165.1 Eurosta solidaginis | reverse complement strand
CCCACGCTCCTAGTGCAGGCACCATCGCGATTGCGAGCCTGTAACGACAGCCTGTCTCCATACTGGCTTAAATGAGTGGCAGAGTATACATGCGTCTATGTGTTTATGTGTTTGTGTCCAGGTCCGTGCCTTAACCGCAATGTTGCCATTAACATAATATTGTAACGAATTTGCTGCAAATCCTCTTATTTGCCCTTTTGCTAAGTTCGTATCACTAAACTGTTGAATAAATAACTCCAATATTGAATATATTGACAAAATGTCCTTTATTACAGTACTTCACATAACACTTATATACTTTGCAACGAATAGCAAGCTTAGTAACCAAACTGATTGATAGCTCAAATGAAACTCTACTATTCCAAATATACTGCTATAGCTCGCTAGATAGCGCTTAATCGAAACTGCTTGACAATTCAAATCAAACTGAATTACTTCTTACTCGCCTGCCCCGCTTTTATAGTTTACGCAGCATACTTCTAGGCTCTTCGATTTCCAGAAGTTACTAGTTAGTTTCGGCTACAAAATCGCCAGCCACAACTACGTGCACAAATTATTGCTCTTTCTTGTGACAACTCAGATAAGATATATGCAGGTGCCTGCGCATCGCCGCTCCGCCGCTCGCACACGTACACATGTGTAGACGCAACTATTCATTCGTTTATGTAGATACATAATGATTGAATCACCGATGTGAACGTCTGCAGTTTACAGTCTCTCGCGCATACATAGGCGTATAAGTAAATGCATCTGTGTGTGACATCTTTCGGCTGCCTTATATATGTGTATACATGATTTGATTATTGACGTAAATACTGCTTATCGTGGCCTTGGCATCGCCTAGTGATGGTATAACTTAGTGATGTTAATATCCGTGACAATATTAACATAATAAATTAACATGAACACGGCATAACGCTCAACAACAACTACACCATATGCATATTGGCGGCATTCCGGCCAACAACATTATCACGCATCGAAAAGCACTACGTTACATTTTATTTTTACCGGCGTGCACCACACCATCAACAAAAACACAATTATTCATATTGGCGACATACCGCCGAACAACAGAAATCACTTACAAGGACTTGGGAATTTACACATAACATATTTCACTGGCGAAGTTGAGCCGCAACAACAACAGCCACTACACCATACACAACAAAGGAGGAGCTTTTCAAACAACACATTAGGTTATATGTTGAAATTTGTATGTTTGGGATAGATTATTAAGTTTATTTAAATATTGGGTATAAGGGTCATCATTTTTACAGGGAACAGGCAAAAAGCGTTATATCTCCGGGCCAAGCATTCCGTTTCGCGCATATAAAGTCTGAGTTTTACTTTAACTCCATATTTTAGGAGTGAGTTAATGGTGGCACTCTTGGCTCTATCATTTTTTTTCTTTTCGTGTCATCATTTTCTTAATTTTTCCACTTCAGTTTGACATTTAAATTTTTTTAGTATTTTTATATCCCATCTTCTACCATATACACATTTTTCTTTTGCACATTTTTTTGCTACCTACGGTAGTACTAACTCAAAATTTTTAAAATTTTGAATATGTTCCCTATTTTCAATTTTTTTTACATACTTTTCTACTGATGATTCTAGGCAAAATAATTCTAACATATGTTTGTTTTTTGCCTCACATCCCGAGATTATGCACACATTTTTTTATAGAATGAAAATTTTTTTTAAATCATTGCATCTACTCAGCCCGCTGTTAAATTGATACTATCAAACACTCAATAACCAAGATTGCAAGCGAGCGATCTGGTTGAGTGATTGAGGGTGGCTACCGTGAGCGTATGTATGTATGTATGTTTTTGCTATTTCAGCGAATTCAGCACATCCACTCAACTGCACCGCGCTGTTGGAGTACGAGTATATGGGTGAGTGAAAATTGAGCACAATATTTTTGCTAATACAAATATTTGAATGTATGCACATACTTAGCATATGATGTCTGATCTTCTTGAGAAAATAGAAGAAGGAACCTAAACGTAAGGAATATATGTACATACATAACTACAAACATACACGCAGTTTGTTTATAATATGCCAAACTGGTTTTTTTGTTTTATTTCGATGACCTAATTTTGCTTAGTACAAAATTGATTTTATGTTTACTTGAGCGGTAAGATAGGTCAGGGATTAGGGTTCTTGAATTTTTTTGCCCGCCCTCTAGTTTATTCTGATTGAATTGCATATCGTTAGATTGATAGAATAGTATATTAGGGTGGATCGGAAATAATTATTTCTACGGAAATAAGAACCCCACACCTTGCTACTTTTAGTTATTTATATCTTACAAACCATTGTATTAAATTGAATCGAATTGAATTGAAATACTATGTTTTTTTGGTTTTGCTTCTTTTTTTGTTGAAATTTAATTCTAAGCGGTTTCTTTTTGCATTCTATAGGATAGATAGCTGCAGGGTAGAGTTATAAGCAAAAATTAAATTGTTAATAAAATTTAAAATGTTTGGATGAAAACGTAGCTTTCAATAATGCAGGGCTAAGTCGAATTAGTAGTATTAGTGCTGCGCTTGGGCGCGGTAAGGTAAGGTGAAGGTGAGTGATAGGGAAATGACTTATTGAAGGACGGACAGCCTTAAGTCAGGTTTGGTGGCACTGTAAGTAGATAGGAGTCAGCACAGTGCCCACGGTGCGGTGCAAGTTGCACTGCAGAGGGAGGGTAGACTCCACCTGACAGGACAGGCCTTCATCTTTACCCCTTTTAATTCTGCCCTCACGTATTTTTCCATCTTTTTCAGCTCTTTCTCCTTCCTTTCCTATACATATGCAGGTATGAATGAATCTTTTTGTTCATGTAGCTGCGGGTGAGGACGGTGGTGAAATGCCCCGCCCAAGACGACGAGCTAGCTTGGGCCCGCAAGCATACCTGCTTGCCGCCGCTCCTCGCCACCCAACAGTCAGCCACGTAACAGACTCATTAACACCTTTCATTTGATACCCATATCGTACAAACAAATTCTAGGGTCACCCCTGGTCCACCCATAGAACTAAGGCTCACTCCCTTTTAAAATACTCATTAAAACCTTTCGTTTGATACCCATATCGTACAAACAAATTCTAGAGTCACCCCTGGTCCACCTTTATGGCGATAACACGAAAAGGGGTCCTCCTATAGAACTTAGGCCCACTCCCTTTTAAAATACTCATTAACACTTTCATTTGATACCCATGTCGTACAAACAAATTCTAGAGTCAGCCCTGGTCCACCGTTACGGCGATATCCCTAAATGGCGTCCATCTATAGAACTATGGCCCACTCCGTCTTCAAATACTCTTTAATACCTTCCATTTGATACACATGTCATACAAACACATTACAGGGTTACCTTAGGTTCATTTTACTACGAGGTGATTTTCCCTTATTTTGTCCCCATAGCTCTCAACTGAGTATGTAATGTTCGGTTACACCCGAACTTAGCCTTCCTTACTTGTTAGTACATGCAGTTATACGCATAGCTATATTTTGCTATTATAACCTTTTACAGGATTTTTTAAGATAATCAATTTTTTTGAATACTTTAGGGTTGGTGTAGTTTTCTCAGTGAGTATAATTTTTTTGCACCTAATGATCTTTTATTATATTTTTATCTTTCCACAGCATTTTTTATTTGAACTTTCTTTTTGAGATATTTCTTTATGTTCTAATATAAGTAATAATTTTTTCGGGCACACTCCTATGTGCACTATTGTATGCAAACTTCTCTTTGCACATACAATTTCGGTTCTTATACTTTTTACACAATTTTATCGAAGGTATTATATTTATGTATATTATGTTTATATGTATAAAAAAAACACTTATGTTTTTGCGCGTCGGAAATCTGAACTATTCATTTTTATACCTTTCATGAAAATGAAATGGTATATTAATTTCGTCACTAAACCCAAAATTGTAAGTCCTTAAAGGAAAATAGATAGGCCCACCATTATAAGTATACCGAAATAATCACGATGAAGAGCTGAGTTGATTTAGCCATGTCCGTCTGTCCGTCTGTCTGTTTGTATGCAAACTAGTCCCTCAATTTTTGAGATATCTTGATAAAATTTGGTGAGCGGGTGTGTTTGGGTGTCCGATTAAACATTTGTCGGAACCGGCCGGATCGGACCACTATAGCATATATCCTCCATACAACCGATTTTTCAGAAAATGAGGATTTTTGTCATATCTTACTCAATTTAACAGATTGAAGCTTCAAACTTCACCATATAATTTCGTATATTGCACATATTGTTGCCTGAAAAAATTGATGAGATGGGTCGTATATATAGTATATGTATATCCCCCACAACCGATTGTTCAGATAAGAAAATTTTCGTAATTACAGCCCTATTTAAGAGCTAGCGGCTTCAAATTTCAACGAATGCTTACGTATGTAGCATATATTGTTGTCTGAAAAAATCATAAAGATCGGTGATATATGTAGTATATATATGGTGGTATATATAGTATATATATATAGTATATATATATATTTTCGCAATTTTAGCCCCATTTTAATAGCTAGAAGCTTCAAATTTCACCGAATGCTTACGTATATAGCATGTATTGTTGAGATCGGTTGTATATATATTATATATATCTCATACAACCGATTGTTCAGATAAGAAACTTTTCGCAATTTCTACCCCATTTTAACAGCTATAAGCTTCAAATTTCACCGATTGCTGACGTATATAGTATATATTTTTGTGTCAAAAGAATCATAGAGATCAGTGATATATATAATATATATATGATGGTATATATTGTATATATATATAGTATTAATATTTTTTTTTGCGATTTCGGCCCCATTTTAACAGCTAGAAGCTTCAAATTTCACCAAATACTTACGTGTATGGCATATATTGATGTCTGAAAAAATCATTGAGATCGGTGGTATACATAGTATATATCTCATACAACCGATTGTTCAGATACGAAACTTTGCACAATTTCTGCCCCGTTTTAACAGCTAGAAGCTTCAAACTTCGCCAAATGCTTACGTATATAGCATATATTGTTGTCTGAAAAAATCATAGAGATCGGTGGTATATATATTATATACTTCATATAAACTGTCATTTTTGCCCCCTTTTTACGGTTAGAAGCTTCAAAATTCATCAAATTTCATCAAATAGTTACGTTTACGTCATATGTTTTTGAAATACGTGATTCGTAGTCATACTGTTTTACATGCAGATCACAAAAAACGTGAAGCTTTGCATCCTCACACATAGTAGCTACCTATTTTTTATTTTATATTTATCTTAAAAATCGTTAAGATATGTTCAAATTTCACCAAATGCTTACGTGTATAGCATATATTGTTGTCTGAAAAAATCATAGAGACCGGTGGTATATATAGTATATATCTCATACAACCGATTGTTCAGATAAGAAACTTTGCGCTATTTCTTCCCCATTTTAACAGCTACAAGCTTCAAATTTCACCAAATGCTTACGTGTATAGCATATATTGTTGTCTGAAAAAATCATTGAGATCGGTGGTATATATAGGATATATCTTATACAACCGATTGTTCAGATAAGAAACTTTGTGCATTTTCTGCCCCATTTTAACAGCTAGAAGCTTCAAATTTCACCAAAGGCTTACGTATATAGCATATATTGTTGTCTGAAAAAATCATACAGATCGGTGGTATATATATTGTACACCCCATATAAACTGTAATTTTTGCCCCTTTTTTACGGCTAGAAGCTTCAAAATTCATCGAATTTCATCAAATAGTTACGTTTACGTCATATATTGTTGAAATACGTATTTCGTAATCATAGTTTTTACACGCAGACCACAAAACACCTGAAAACTTTGTATCCTCACACAAAGTACCTACCTATTTTTTATTTTATATTTATCTTAAAAATCGTTTAGGTATGTACATCTGTTCACTATATATTTCTTATCTTATACATCCGATTTTTCGGAGATTACGAACGGGATAAGATTATTGTTCAGCCTCATTCATGAAAGGTATGAAGTCTTCAGCACAGCCGAATACAGTCACGTTCTTACTTGTTAATATTAAGTTTTATATCTTAGTGTTTTTTTTTAGGTCGCTTGATCACTGCAATGGCTCCAAATGGATCATGTATAATTTTTCACTTTTATGGGTGACACCAAAATTAGTGAAAGGAGTGGAATTATCACTGCAACGTGTCTCCTTCTTATACACACAGTATATTAACTTTGGTAAAATAACAGTTGGTCGTAACGGCACAAAGGATTCGAGATAAATATATTTAGACTTCCATATATCAAAATGCTCAGAATGAAAAAAGAATGGAGTCATGTCCGTTCGTCCGTTTGTCCGCCCGTCTGTCTGTGCACTCGATAACTTGAGTAAATATTAAGATATCTTATTGAGATTTGTTATATGGGTTCATTGGTACTCATCAACCATCGCTATTGAGCGAAATCGGATGATAACCACGCCCACTTTTGATATATATAACATTTTGTAAATCACAAAAAAACCTGATTATTTAGTAAATAATGCTCCTAGAATGTTGAAATTTTTTTCGTGGACTGACATAGAGACGCTTGATAAACATTTGAAAAAATGTTTTAAAATGGGCGTAGCACCGCCCAATTTTGATAAAATAAATTTTACATATATTATTAATAATCAATCAAAAACTGTTTAACCTATCATAACGGAATTCGGCTGCCTTTTTTTGTGACAGCGCACTGCCCTCAAGTGGTCCAATGAAACCAGGCGAGTCGTTGTAAGGCAGTGGTTTGTTAACCGTCGAGATCTAAAACTGCTCAGCTACAGAGGAATCCACATCAGCTAAGTAAAATAAATAACGTATTTGTAATTAAAATGAATACATAGAATTAGTAGAAGTTGAGTTCAAAATATTAATGAATACAGTTAGTTACTATTAAGATAGGAAATAACAGATGTTTAATGCAAAAAAGTTAGTCCGAATCATCAAATGTGCTAGAGTGGGAGTTGTATTTCTGATACAAACAGCGGAATGGCTCATTTAATTGAAAATTGGACCTACAATGTTTTACGTAGAGAGGTTTAAAATGTCTTGATGACTGGGAAGGGTCATTAAAGTTTACTTCGCTCAACAGAAATGAGCTAGAGACCGAACCATTTAGTAGTTTAATCATAAATACAATTCCAAGCATTTCCCTACGACTAGCAAGGGTGGGAAGATTAATAAGTTTCAGGCGATTAGTATAATCGTATGGGTCGCTAAATTCTTTAGACCGTCGCTTTACAAACGCCAGAGCACCTCTAGCCTTATTAACAGTTGCAGTTATATTAAGGTTGAAGTTAAGTTTACTGTCCATATTAACACCAAGGTCTATAAAACTGTATACCTGTTCAAGATTATAATTGTTAAGAGTCTAGGAAGCTGGCTGAGGTAATCTACGAGGAAAGCACATAAATTTGCATTTTTTAAGATTAAGTGGCATATAGTTGATGGTGCACCAGGGGGCCTACTATGTATTGCGATGCGAAAGGCAGTGCGAAATGTAATTGGAACTCTGTAGCGCTATCGCATCGCTAACAATGTCATTTTTTATTATTCGCTTATTTTTTGCTTGAGTATGCATCACTGACGCAGTGTTGTCAGAACAGTTTCAGAAAATAAGCTAAATGGGGGAAAAAAAAATATAATACTAAAAAAAAATTTAAGCTAAAAAAAGCTAAACATTTAAGGCAACTTTTCAAGGATTTTATTCAATTTTTCATAAAAATCTTAGCATTTTAAACAATTTGTACATCTAGTAAAAAATTTGAACTAATTTTTACTCCAAATATAATTTACAGATGCAATCTGTGTTTTATACAAATATTCTAAAGTCAATCATTTAACAACTCCTCTACTACTGCTACAACTATTTCGCTGATTGCAACAGGATATACATATAAAAATGGAAGTAGATGTGAGATAAAAATATACATAATGTCTTAAAATGTTTCGATATCACAGGATTCTTCATCTGATGAATTAGAATAAATATTTGATTTGTTCATTAGTTAATGAGATCGTTTGTAAATCATCATCAAAAAATCCAATCAGCACTTATTTTCTTTCCTTAGTCTGCATCTTACATATAAAATTGAATTTAACATTTTTAAATGTAACCTGTTACGCTGCTTTTTGCTTTAACATTGTTCATGATGCAGAAAATTCGCTCCACTTCTGCATTACTAAGTGCTCATTGAGAGAGTTGTTGGTGTTTTAAAAGGTCGATTTCGCTGCCTTTTGGCTTCAATAGAGTTGCATTATGCTCCAACAAAAGTGGTACAAATGCTTAATGTTTTTTGTGCACTGCACAATATTTGCATAATATTCAATGTTGAAAATCCTCCCTGTTCAGTAATTGAACCGAAGAAGTGAACGTTAAATTCGAACGGTCCATCCTTTGATTATCGACAAATTGTTCTTTATCAAAATTTAGCTTTTTTCTATTTTGAATGTAATTCCCATGGTTTTGGAAATGTTCTTCAAATTGTTATTCATCTCGTTTAGGACTTTTATTGAGTTGTTTTGGTATACAATTTGAGGAGTAAACAGGTGGTCCGCCAACCGTACCAGCAATATTGGTATAGAATTAAAAAGTACACATATATCACACAACCTACTTTTTTCCTCCCGGTCATATCACGCATCGGTGGCCCAGCTGCATTTAGTTGGGAAGTATATATACTTATATATTTAATTTATTTTTTCGGAAAGTCAAAAACAACAATGTTTCTTACTGACTAAAACGAATTACTAAGCCTAGCTACAAAACAGAGTTAAGTAAATTAAGAGAAATAGACTTTGGATAAGAAAAATCAAGCATAATAGAATTATAGATCTCATTAAGTTCACGTAGAGAGCGCGACAATAGAGCATTTATCACATAGTTAGTAGACTTATGTTTAATATAAAAGGGATATGAGAACGAAGAGATCTCGTTGGAATAAGAAAATGATTTGCGTGCAGTAAAGAGGAGCAATCAATATCTCCATTAGCAACTCCGAAAATGAAAGACAACGGAAAGGTTGATCTTCTGAGCTCTAATAGTTTCAAATTAATTAGCATCAAGCAGGAATGATAAGAAGGGACTTGGTCTGAGAAATGTAAGGACTTTAGGCAAAATTTTAGGAAGATATTTTGTGCTCGCTCAATCCTGTCAATTGCAAACTTGTGATAAGATCTCCAAATAAATGCAGCATATTCCAGTTTGGAACGAACAAACGATGAGTATAGCAATTTCAAGGTATAGGGATCTGAGAAGTTGGTGCTATGACGCCTCACGAAACCTAAGGAAGCATACGCGCTTGAAATTACATAATTAATATGGTTATTGAAAGAGAACGAGTAGTCAAAGATAACCCATAAGTCTTTAATCTCATCAAGGAAGTGATGGGGAGTACCCGAGATAGTATATGTCGTTGGTAAAACATTGCGAATTTCGGAAAATGTGACATGAAAGCACTTGTTGACATTGAGAGATAGACGCGAATTATGGCACCAGATTGCTAATCAATCTAAGTCTTCTTGTAGACGCTGGGCGTCATCACTATTTTGAATACTGCAGAAAACTTTTAGGTCATCAGCGTAAAGTAAGAACTCCGATGACGCAAAACAATTTCCTATATCATTGATGAATAAAATGAAAAGAAGAGGGCCTAAGATGCTCCCTTGGAGCACCCCAGAGGTGGCAGTAAAAGAGTTGGAAGATACACCCTCAATAGAGGCCATGCAGCGTCTGTTACTTAGGTAGGAATACAACCACTTAAGAAATACAGAGTGAAAACCGGGGGAAGCGAGTTTACGCAGTAGCATATTGTGAAATACCTTGTCAAAAGCTTTAGAGAAGTCGGTATAAATTCAATCTACTTGATTGCTTGAAGAGGACGCATCAATGCAATATTCACTAAACAATGCTAAGTTTGTGACGGTAGACATTCCTACAACAAAGCCATGCTGGTTTGGCAGTAACAAATTTTTTGCGGCAAAATACATTTTATCCTTAACAATCCCTTCGAAAAGTTTAGAAATGATAGATAGCTTAGATATTGGCCTATAGTTAGGAACATCATTCTTTTTGCCATTTTTGAAAATTGGGGAAATGTATGCAAGTTTCCAGGCATCTGCAAAGCCACCAGAACTTGGGGCTACAAAAGCAGGTCAATTTTTGAGGAGGGCGGTACTAAGACCATCTCGATCAGTCTGAGTAGAGTTTTTCAGACTATTGATACTGTTAATAACGTCGATTGTGGTAAGCCGTATATCATTGAAATTCACGGCTGTATCATGGTCAGAATGACAGACATAGTTTGGTAAAACAACCTCATCAACTGTGAAGTTGGATTGAAAAAAATTGGGAAATAAGTTTGCAATGTCTACGGGGGAGGTAGCAAGTATATCACTCAAGCAAACAGCAGCAGGCACCCCAACACCATTCCTTTTGGATTTGATAAAATGCCAGAAATTTTTGGGATTAGACTTAATATTTGATTCAACCCCAAGTATATATTTATTATAAAGAAATTTGTTAAGGCAGTTAAACTTCTTAGATAGTTGGGTATAAAGTCCAAAATGGATTTGATCCTTGGATTTCTGGAATTTTTTGTGCCACTTATTTCGCTGATCCTTTAGCCTTTTCAGACCAAGAGTATACCAGGGAATTTTATAAGTCCTCTTTTTTAAAATTGGAATATTCTTCGAGCAAATACCCAAGATATGTGACGTAAAAATAGTGTAAAAACAAGTAAGGAAGGTTAAGTTCGGTTGTAACCGAACATTACATACTCAGTTG
This sequence comes from Eurosta solidaginis, assembly GCA_029619165.1. NCBI lineage: Eukaryota > Metazoa > Arthropoda > Insecta > Diptera > Tephritidae > Eurosta > Eurosta solidaginis. Next base: position 15,741 of record JARSSU010017719.1, on the reverse strand, counting down.
AGAGCTATGGTGACAACATAAGGGAAAATAACCATGTAGGAAAATGAACAGAGGGAAACCCTGGAATGTGTTTGTATGACATGTGTATCAAATGAAAGGCATTAAAGAGTATTTTGTGAGGGAGTGGGCCATAGTTCTATAGGTGGACGCCATTTAGGGATATCGCCATAAAGGTGGATCAGGGTTGACTCTAGAATGCGGTTGTACGATATGGGTATCAAATGAAAGGTGTTAATGAGTATTTTAAAAGGGAGTAATCCTTAGTTCCATAGGTGGACGCCGTTTTGAGATATCGCCACAAAGGTGGACCAAGGGTAACCCTAAATTTGTTTGTACAATATGGGCATCAAACGAATGGTGTTAATGGGTATTTTAAAAGGGAGTGGGGCTTACTTAGTTCTATAGGTGGATGCCGTTTCGAAATATCGCCATAAAGGTGGACCAGGGGTGCCTCTAGAATGTGTTTGTACGATATGGGTATCAAATTAAAGGTATTAATGAGGGTTTTAAAAGGGAGTGGTGGTTGTTGTATAGGTGGTCGCATTTTCGAGGTATCGCAATAAAGGTGGACCAGGGGTGACTCTAGAATTAGTTTGTACCATATGGGTATCAAATTAAAGGTATTAATGAGAGTTTTAAAAGGGAGTGGTGGTAGTTGTATATGTGAAGGCGTTTTCCAGATATCGACCAAAATGTGGACCGGGGTGACCCAGAATATCATCTGTTGGATACCGCTAATTTATTTATATATGTAATACCTGCCAAGATTTTAAGGGTTTTTTATTTCGCCCTGCAGAACTTTTTCGTTTTCTTCTACTTAATATGGTAGGTGTTACAACCATTTTATAAAGTTTTTTCTAAAGTTATATTTAGCGTCAATAAAACAATCCAATTACCTTACCATGTTTCATATTTTTTTCGCATTTGGTATAGAATTATGGCATTTTTTTCATTTTTCGTAATTTTCGATATCGAAAAAGTGGGCGTGGTCATAGTCGGATTTCGTTAATTTTTCATACCAAGATAAAGTGAGTTCAAGTAAGCACGTGAACTAAGTTCATTAAAGATATGTCGATTTTTGCTCAAGTTATCGTGTTGACGGCCATGCGGAAGGACAGACGGACGACTGTGTATAAACACTGGGCGTGGCATCAACCCATATCGCCCATTTTCACAGAAAACAGTTAACGTCATAAAATCTATGCCCCTACCAAATTTCAAAAGGATTGGTTAATTTTTGTTCGACTTATGGAGTTAAAAGTATCCTAGACAAATTAAATGAAAAAGGGCGGAGCCACGCCCATTTTGAAATTTTCTTTTATTTTTGTATTTTGTTGCACCATATTATTACTGGAGTTGAATGTTGACATAATTTACTTATATACTGTAAATATATAAAATTTTTGGGTAAATATTTACTTTAAAAAAATTTTTTTAAAGGATATTCTGTTGTCTAATTTAAACGAAAGAAACTCGTAAAATTCGAACTTCAGACACAGCGGAACGTGATGTCGATCAGCATGTGAAATAGGAAAAAAACATTCGGATATTGTTGTATTGATATTTGTACTAACGAAGGCGATATCAAGAATTCTATTACGCTTGTTAGTAAAACTATTAATTTGAATAAGATCAGGACTTAAGATATTGTCGATACAATAAGATTCAGTCGTCCAAGTAATATTAGTTGGTATCAAATCAAGTTTTGAATAGCTTCCATACCATGCTACAATGGGAAGATTGAAGTCGCCAAGAACGCATAGGTGATTTCCCGCTAACTTATTATGCACAATATTTGCAATGTTATCAGTATGTGCTTTATTATTATCAGACGTACTGCCAGGAGGTATATAAGATCCAATAATATATAACGATGCGTAGGTTGACGAACCGTATATACACATTTAATCCAGGATAGTATCAGGATTATTTAGGTTGATTTCAAAGGATCTCAAGCTACGATGCACAGCAAATAGTATACCGCCTCCCAAAGATCGGCCTGCTTTATCAGCATCCCGGTCCTTGCGAAAAACGTTGAATAATTTAGAGTAAAAGAATTCATAATCATGAAAATCTGGATTAAGCCAGGATTCGATTAAAACAAAAAATCAAAATCCAAGCTCGAACTAAAGGCACGGACTGCAACTGCCTTAGAGCGCATGCCACCCATATTTTGAAAATAAATATTTACGTCCTTATGAACGCGATGGTCTGATCTTCGACGATTGCGAAAGGCTTTGACTCTCACGTCAATCGTCCAAAGCGCTGGATTTAGAACGCTGTTCAAAAGGGAGGGCGGGACACCAAGTTTAAAGTAAATTTTCTTGAACTTGTCAGTTTTGGCATCCTTTTTAATCAAAGGGAAACAAACCATTTGACTGGCGTCAATTTTTGTGTTTATAGCTACATAAGCAATTATAGAATCACCAGAGACTGACGGCTTAAAGGATGAGAGATGGATCCATTTCTTCGCAGTTACTACCGCAAGTTCATTATTGGAGTTCTCACCAATTATAACGCCAATGGTACCCATGCGGGTTTTCGGCCTGCCATTAGGGGCGGGTTTTTGGATTTAGAGACGCATCAGAAACATTATCAACCGCGGCAGACAAAGAATTTTACGATTGGCGAATATTAGTTTAACGCGTAGTTTTCACCGTTACAGACGGGCTATTCCCAGTAATAACCGGACTATTAAAATTTTTCCGGTTATTGTGCTTGTTTCTTCGTATATTAGTCCACTGTGCGGAAGAGCTATTATTGACGTTAGCTGCGTCGCTAAGAGGGTTAGGTACAGTTATTTCGGTAGAGTTCACAGGCAAAGCGACAGTTGAGACAGTCGGAGCAGAGATGTTGCAGAGTCGGTGGCAGCGGCAACGATAGCATATGAAAGAGGGCCAATAGGCGGGGTGAGCAACGATGGCGAGAAATTAGTTGATGTTTTAGTTGATTTAGTTGATCAGTAGCATTGACATCTACAGAGGCGAGAGCTTGTTTATCTCTCTTAAATGAATATATGTGCGTAGGTACGGCTGATATAGGCAAATCCCTGGCAGTGGCATCAGTTGAGCCAAGAGAATTTGTAGCACTAATAGATGTATTGGCATGTGGGAGTACATTGGTACAAGAACAATTTTTGTATTTGCGAATTACCTCTATTGCTTTGCATAGGGAGGAGACAGCCAAAAGTAAGTCATCAATACGAAGCTTACTATGCATGGAGCGAACATTAGCAAGTTACTCTCTTCAATAAATTATTGGCCGTTGTTTTTGCGTTGGGCGTTTTAAGTAACCCTTTGGCCAAATCTGGGTGTATTGCCATGAAGTCCACATGGATTTCAAATTGTTACTTTTGTGTTTTTTAGTCTTTGGAGTTGTCCTATATATTTTTAAAAGAATTTACAATGAATACAAAGATATCCATTTATAAAATCATCAATTAATACTTACATATTTGAACAATGCGAATGCCTATTAGTAGTAGCAAGAAAAATGCGAAAATCAATGATGTTTGATATTTGCTTTCGCTATGCAGAGTGCTGGCAATGCGAAAAGGGAGAAAAATTGCGAATGGGCAAAATGTGAATGTGAATATCAAATTTTCATGCGAATGTCTAGATGCAGAGTACCGATTTACAATACAGAGTAGGCCCCCAGATTTGATTGTAAAAGAGATCTTTCTTCGCTTGACGCATGGGATAAAAAAATTTTACATCATCAGCGTACATCAAAATTTTAGAAAATTTTATTGCTGTAGAAATATCGTTTATAAACAACAAGAACAGAATTGGGCCGAGATGACTGCCCTGAGGAACTCCAGAAGTTACATCAATTGCAACGGACAAAGCATTTTTAAAGATCACTCTTTGAATTCTATCAAGAAGATAAGACGATATCCATTGCGTGAGACTTGGTTGAAAGCCCAGAATATCCTGTTTATGAATAAGTAGCGAACGACATACTTTGTCAAACGCTTTACTAAAATCTGTGTGAACAACGTCCGTGTGCATGTATTCTCGAAACCCATTCCAGACATGAGTTTTGTGAATTCAAGCAAGTTGGTAATTGTGGATTTTCCCTTGTAAAATCCGTGTTGGCAGCTAGCAATTGACGTAGAGATGGGAAGTGTGAGCTGGCTGGTAACTATAGCTTCAATTAATTTTGGAATAGCGGAGAGCTTAGCTATGCCCCTGTAGTTTTAAATAAGAGACCTACTCCCGTTCTTATGAAGAGGAATGAGCAAAATTCTTTCCACGCTGACGGAAAGACTTCACACCTCAAAGATACATTAAACAAGTAAGTTAGAGGGTTATAAATATAATATTCGCATTTTATTAAAAAGCATGTGGGAATCCTATCAGCACCGCTTTTGGAACATTCTTTTAAGGTCCTGAGGTAAAATGAAACATCTTCGTCAGAGAAAGTTGGCGTGGTGATTAAGTTGTTAGAGTGAAATTGATAGGGATAATTGTGTGACTGAGAAAAGCCGTCTATGGAATAACTAGATTTGAAAAATTGCGCAAAGAAATTTGCAATATCTTAATTATCGTTTGATATGAAATCTCTGTATTTCATAACTGAAGGGAACCCCATTACATTGCGTTTGTAGTTTCCGAAATCATAAAACGATTTTGGATTGCGGATAATATTATTTTTCATCTTGCAGATATATGTAAGCCTTATGACAATTTTTATTGAGTTCAAAATACTTCTGACGTAAAATCGAATACCGCAAGTAGTCTTTGCTTAAACCTTATTTCTTGTATAACTTAAATGACCGGGTTTTTATTTTATTTTTTAAAGCTTTCAGTTCTTTAGTAAACCATACTTGGGTTGGTTCAACATAAGCAAATTTACGTTTAGGAACATACTTTTCGAATAGGCTGTAAATGGTATTATTAAAATGCGAGACGTTGGCTTCTATATCTCCATTGTGAGCACCCCAAAACCGAGGGCTGTGTACCCTCACAACATATACCTTTTTTTCATTTTTACATACATGTTATACAATGATTGAATTTAGCTCTGAATTTAACATTTATACATTTTTACGACATGAATTATATCTTTATGAATTACACGTCAAAATACATATATGCGGTTGTATATTGAATTATTATTTACTAAATTGAAGGAAAAACCAGACTTGCGCACTTTTGCACGCAAGCAAAATATTTACATTTTTCGCCCACATAAATTTCAAATATAGGTCACCCTAACATATACTAAAACATTTGGAAGGGAAGTGGAAACGCACAAAAACATAAAATTGCGCCGGTCAACCAACCCTTTGCGCATCCAATGCACTCAGCTACAAATACAACATACATAATAATTTGGATAAACGAAGATCAGCAGCAAAAGTCGCCTAAATAAGCGCCGCTACTAATTGGAACTTTTTTATACATACTTACACACGAGCATACGACGCACCAACGCACGCCGTAAGCAGAAGTCGAAAGCATCAAGCGAGGCCAACGCACCACCCGAAACAAGTGACAGCGAACATACGCATAAACACAAATGATTGAATTCAATAGGTAAAGTGAAGATTGGAAAACACGGCAGGCATACAACAAATGTATGCACGAGATTAGGTACATTGTTCGTTATGTATATTAGGGCTCCCGAAAATTGGGATACGAAATGCCGGGATAGCAGATTATCCTACATGATCGAAAGTATGCATATATATATATATATATATATATATATATATATACATACATAGGTACAAACCATAGGCATGATAATGGAAGAAGGGAAAACGTATGTTAGCATATAAGCGTATGTATATACTAATAGAATCCAGCGAAAGTAGCGTTAGACTAGTATTCGATTTTTGCATTTCCACCTTTTATAATTGCTATAATTGTTATCGTAAAATTACTGACTGCCTGCGCGCAGTCCTACATAATTTTATAACGGACGAATTATTACTGATGAATTGTTTTTAGGAAATAACCGTCCGCCGGGGTACGAAATCGTATATAAGGGCGAGAAATTAGCTTGTAAGATCAGAAGCTAGGAGATAGGCATATGAGTCAGTGGGCTTCTACCACTGACCAGAACACGACCTGAAGGTTTCTACTTCATTTCGTGATTAGTTTTATATTAAGTAGGAGGGTACTACTCCAACTGACGGAGAGCTTAGTAGAGGGGTTCTACCTCAGCTACTCTTATTTAGACAGGGACAGATAATAGGAGTAGCTATTAAGGACATGAATTTTTTTGAATAAATCTTATAACGTTTTCGGAACTCCTTTGTTATTTATTTCAAGCGGGTTAGGTTCTCTCACCAACTATAGGAACCCTAGACGGACTGGGCATACCTCAGCAGAAACAAGTCCGTCACATATGGCGCCCGAGAGGCTTAAGAAACATCACGGAAATCGTCAAGGCTTTACATAAAGGATATTCAAAGCAAGGTAACAAGGATATACGGAAAGCAAAACAATGAAGGCCAAGCACAGAAACTAACAAGGAAAGGATACACAAATAAGAAAATGGTAAAGGTATCATGGGTATATTATCTCACCCGAGAGGAGCTGGTAAGTTACAACTCGGAGTTCGGGCTGGATGATACAGGAACGGTAGACGAACTAAGGAAGCGACTGGCGGCGTTCGTACAGGCAGAAAAGGACAACGAGAATGGCAAGATCGGCTTACAGACTAGCTCTACAACACGCAAACGCGACATCTACACTAAACATACCACAGGCAAGTAGTCGGCCGACATCTCCAAGTGCTACGAAAACGGATGACGATAATACAACCGGCGCACCCAAACCAACACGGGGTCCCACAACCACCACTATATGCGATGCAACAACCAGGCACATACTCAACCACTATGAGACCGGGGTAAGAAAATGGGGTTTAAAATACGACGGGGCAAGGATCCTCTAGGATTCATAGAACGCGTTGAAGAACTGGCAGAAGGATACGAAATAAACGTCAACTCGATACCAAGAACATTGCTGGAGCTACTCAAAGACAAAGCGTTGTTTGGTACCGAAATAACACCGGAGCTGGAAAGAAGGATTTCTAAATTTTTCCTCAGCTCAGATATTTTGAACAGTTGGACGACGAGATACGGGCACGCATGCAAAGACCAGGAGAGAAGTTCAAGGGTTATGTGCTAAGCACTACAAGGGCTGATGACGACATGCCGCCTACACCGAAGACCAGAAGACAAAACCGTCATATACAGGAACTCCAGTCATTGAAATCCAGCTGTATGTTAAAAAGAGGCGAGGTCAGCAGCCTGGAAGAGTGGTAAGTTTGGTAGAAGATTATGAAAATATTACCCTGACAGAGATCCGAGGCGACCAACGGCAGACCATTAGTACAAAGGCCGCCCAGTAAGAACGTTACCAATATATTACAGGCGGTAGGAGCGAGAAAACAGCAGACAGAGGCACAACCACTCCAGAAGTCAGACGCGGCCACCAAGATACATCGATATAAGTACGCTGCGTGCAGACGATGGGGATGAGGTGGCCATGTCGCATACGGTTGCCGTAGCGCTCGCATCGAATTACTGACTGGAATGCGGAAAGGTAGGCACACTCACACGAAACTATTGTAGATGCAAACAGGAGAAACGTCCAGAAGACCTAATTGTCACCGAGGAGTGGGGTCCCCAATATGCAACCACGGAGAAAACTAAACACATTACGACAGACAAAGAGCCGTATCTTGGCAAGCATCATGGTAAATGGCGAAGAGGTGGTAGCCGCAATCGATACAGGGGCGACCGAAGCTTTGTAAAGTGGAACAATGCAAGAAGGCTGAAGACAGGTATATTCAAGACGACAGAAACGCTGAGTGATACTGCCGGAGATGGCAAACCTAAGACGATCGCTAGAAGCGGTAGATGCAAAAGTGAGAATGGGTAACCAAGTGCTGCGAAATGAATGCTAATCCTACCAGGACTAGTCGACGAATTGGTGCTTGGAACGGATTACCTGGCGAAGGTGAACATGGAGATGAGTTGCGCGAGAACCAACGCTAACCTTGAACACACGATCAATCAGGAGGAGGAAGCGATCACATGTACAACAATGGTCGAAAGTAGTCACGAAGATAACAGCCCCAAGTTGCGAATACAGACGAGTCTGTGAGTTGTTGTAAATTTGACTGTCAGACAAGAATAGCAATTCTGATGCAATTATGCAGATTATGCGCGTGTTTCTTTATAAGTTGATCTCCTCTTGATGAATGAATCGACTACTGCGGAAGATGACCACGCAGGCCATTTTTATAATAACTCGAAGAACTATTGTTTCTCACGAGGATTTTCATGACACAACTAACGTCATGTCTCCGTATATTATAAAGCTATTCGACGATGTTAAAAGTTGCGCTGCCAGAGGGCCTGTTGATGTGTTGTAGCTTCAGAGTCTCACAAAGCTAGGTCTATCTACTTTCGTATCGAATACCATTACGAGAACACTGTAGAAAATTAGTTATTACATATTTCCTCTTGAAATGGTCAAGATAGGGGTATGCAGGTAATGCCCGAGTGGAATACGTGTAACGTCCTGGTACCAAACTAACCAAAAACAAAAAGATGGTTACAATAGCAATAACATCAAACACCGCTATCGCAAGAATCCAAAGGTGGAATAATGTGTTTAATAAGTAAGTAATAGAGTAAATGTATCAGAATTTTCGCATAGTAGCAATTAAATCAGTTCCGCGAGACCGACCGTAGTAAACTGTTTACGTTTAATTTGCGCAGAATAGAGAGTCGAATTAATAATGTCACGAGGCATAACATTATAATATCACATTTTCAACGTTAAATCCACATTCAAAAACGGCACGTTGGCGGTGTGTTACATTCGAAATGACATTTTTGTTGTACATTTCTCATTGGACCATGTTAACTTTAACATCCATAGAGAGACATGTCAGTAATAAAGAAGACTAAATTTCTATTTTCGCAGTGTCTGATCAAGTTTTCGGCAATGACATCCTTTAAGCATCTGTTTAAGAGTTGAAAGAACAAGTTGGAATAAATTCAGAATTTTCATTATGTCGAGGAATAGAGTCGATTTTCACACATCCGTCTCGGCGAAATTCCCAGACTACGTAATCTGAGGACAGAAAGCTGTCATGTGGTTTAAATTACCAGGAAAAGTTAGCACAGACTGTCAGATTGAGAATAGTTGCAGACGCATTACCGTGGAAGATATGTGTAACCGTAGCATACACAGAAAATGAATCGCAGACTAAATTAAAATTTAGTTTCGTTGTCAAGTTCGGGTGTCGACGGACAATATATTGTCAATGACAGTTGTTTGTATCAAACACCCAATGTCCAAGGGTTTGCAGGATACCTCACATCTGCAAAATGGACGTACCATATAATCAATGCGTCGAACGAGAATCAATGTAATTTAAGCAGAGACCCTCAAATGAGCATCTGAAAGCGACAAAAACTAAGAGTACTATACACTAAAGTGGCGAACAAAGGACATGTTAGATCAGACGTTACATTAGGATAGCTAGTACGGGCACACGCAAATAGTGCACGGATCGTTTCAGGAGTACGATACACCAACAAATCGATACCCGCTACACGAGCACACATATTCGGACAGCAATTTGGAATTCGGGCAGAGAATGCCCGGGCGCGAATCAGTCATTGAACACGGTAACTGAAGACCACAGATTGTTACGATGGGTAACACGTAAAATTCAGCAAAACACGAGCAATATGAAGGAGTTGCTGCGAATCGTTCAACTTGGAGAGTTAAACTTCGCAAGGAGGTCATCAGTGGTAGGTACCAGATTCGCGACCATTACTCGAAATTAACCTAGCTAATGCTTTGAATTTTGGTCGAAAAACAGATTGCGGTTGTACAGGCTTTGTCACATTACTGAAAGACGGTGTCACACAATGCTTCATACGCAATCACTGAAGAAAGACATTTTAAAAGCCAGCAGTTTTACGCACAAGCAAGCATCGGCCTGAATTACGTGAACAAATTTTTATGTGAGGAAATCGAAAAAAATGTGGCTAATATGATATATAGTGTACCATCAATGTGACCAATGAACAGTGTCAAGTCTCACATACACTATTAGATAAAGTAATTGCACTTGTTTAAGGGCTTTCAAGGCGTATTTAAGATTTCTTACTTAGTAAGATAACAATTATTGCCGACGCTCGCATAGGAGAGCTTAATGGTGGTGTTATATAAAAAAGTTTCATACGCCATGCACACACTTTTTTCAACACACTTATATGTATTATTAAAATATAATAATAATATATGAATAAGCGCTTTTTGCTTTTAGGTTGAATTACAGACTTGCGGAATTAAAAATGATAATGTCAATGAAAAAACATTTTATATTTATGAATAAGCTAAATTTTTTTAAATTTTAATATATTATTATTTTTAAATAATTTAGGTAATGATGGGAAAATATAAACGATCAAAAATAACTTACATAACGATTGAACATACAGGACGGACAAAGGCAGACAGCTGTTTCGAATATACCTTGTAAATACTCTTATCAAAGCACTTTTTCTCCGCCGGTAGAATGGGGAAGTGTCGAATACTCGCACTCAATACGATATGTCGTGAAAATGAATTGAATAGGTTTCATAAGGAAGTGTAAAAAACGCATTCAAGCTACGTCTGCAGTAAACTTTGTTTGGTCTATAGTTCAGACCTTGCTCTAAGTGGCTTACTTTCTTTTATTGCAATTTATAACAATTTTTTTTATTACATTTCTTTTAACATTCCGTTATTTAACTATGCATACTTTCAAGTCATGCCATACATAAATTCTATGTATCATTAACATGGTTAAAGCTGATGCTTAGGTACGGTCGGTTGGGTTTTCAATAGAAAAACCTTAGGTTTTTGTGCGTTTTTCGGGTTTCACTATTTTATAAAGTCCATGAACAACAGGCACATGTCAATTCAACCAACATTAGTGCTGTTTGGCTATGATTTTTAATAATCACGGGAACTATGCCTCTAATATTTGTCTTTTTTCATTAATATGTCATATATGAATCTGAAAACAATTTTCAGTTAAAGTGACAGCATATTTTTTTTTTGAATTTTTATTGGAGTATTTTTAGAATTTAAAATAATGATTTTGGTAATATGACATTTTTTGAATAAATATTAACAAAGATATCAATAGTTTCGTGACATCAAGGACGGACAAGTGCCTCCGGCGACAGCTGTTTCGATATACCTTCGCTTAAATCTTACTTCAAAGCTCTTTTTCTCCCTTATATGAATCATGTTTCACCGTGCTGTATCGAGAGACTAGTGTCGACACTCACGCACTTAACTGCTACGATAGTGTAGATATATAGGTATAAATTAAGCATTGCATAATTATCAATAAGTAACATTTTGTAACGTTGGTGACGAAACGCAATTCATGCCTTACGCTTCCATGACATTTGTTTGTGATAAAAGTTCTTCGACAACAACTAATTTGACCTTGTAAATGCGTTTTTTACTGCGATGCATTGTTATGTCTTCGGTACGACATGTGCCCAGTGTATGGTTCTTGTTTATTTTTTTATTTCTTTTGCTAATTTTTATTGTCGATCCCATCTCGAAGTCACTCTTTTTTATGCCTTGTTCGTTTCGGGTGTTAGACCCGATCCGGCCGGCCTTTTACAAAGAGAAGAACAGCAAACTTCTCAAAGATGTTCATTCAGCCTCGTGAGATTTTGAAAATGACCACAATAAAGAATTTAAGATTTTTGTGACGTACTACAAATATTAAAAAAAAAAAATGACTTATTTAGAGAATAAACAAATAGTACAACGACTCAATGAACAGTGAAATTTTATTTTTTTTTGTTTATTGTTTAATGTTTAGATTATTATAATAAAAAGAACACGAAGAGTTTCGGAATCGATTGTTAGTTGTCCGAATAAAAATGCTATTTAATCACAAAATGAATAATTAAAAAAAATTATTTGAAAAACATCTTATCTGCTTGGGACAAGGTTTTTTGATTCAATAAGCCAATTTTTTAATTTTATAAGGTATTAGTTTATTATTCACACATAATTTAAGGGTCCGAGAAAAATTTTAAACCGTGACAATCAGGACGGACAGGGGCGACAGCTGTTTCGATGGGGTTATACCTTGGTGTACAATCACTTCCAAAGCCATTTGTTCTCCCGGAAGTCGGTGGGGAAGTTTTTAAATTCCAGGTAAAAGGTGTCTGATAACTTCAGCCACATGATCCTGGACGATAGTTGATGATATTTATATGTGTATTTATAATATTTTGTTAAATAGCTTATATTCTTTCAGCTACGTTCAAGCTAATGTTAGTATAAAAAGTTTAATATTTTTTCCCACTATATTTTGTCGATTATTCTTTTTTGTCTAAAATATTTTAACATCTTTTACACATTGGCCATACTTCGTATTGCAATTTTTAATGAGTTAAAAAGCCACTGAGCTTTGTACGGCCTGGTTTTACAACAAGAAAACTTTGGTTTTGTTCGTTGCTAAGAAAAGTTTATATCGTTACACGTATTTATTAGAATACAACGAGTACTTAACCAATTTTTGTTTGTTTTGTATTGATGTTATTTAATAATCGTTGGGCTTATTGCCCATCATTGCTTTTTTCAAGAATGTGCTCTCTATCGAAAACTATAATTTTTTAATATTGGCACAACCAGCCAATTTTTTACCAAAATTTTATAATCTGTATTTATATAATTTTGTGGTGATTAAATATTAATTTATAAAACACAAGTGGACATCACGGGTTTTACGGACAATGTTGGCTGTGTGCCAATAATTGGGCAGTTTTAGCAAGTGTTCTTTCGATTGGATATTACTTGATAATGAAATCTCTATCACACAAGCCTTTTCCCCGGGAAGAGAGTGGGAGTCACGAAACTCGCAATCCTAGTTACGATAGTTGATAAATGGTTTTTAAGAGTAAACGCATTCATAGTTACGTCATGCCTGTTGTAAAGTTCTTCCCAATTGCATCTGATTAAATTTTCGCTATATGTATTTAATTTTTACACATTGCATTAACGTATCCGAATGCATTATGTGTTAAAGCCTATGCTTCTGGTAACGACAATGAATAGAGATTTTTTTCTACAAGAAGACTTGGTTTTTTGTTGCTGTTTTCGTCTATTTATAGAAACTACAACGAATTTACCAATTTGTCTGTTTGTATGATGTAATAATGGGGGATTAGCCCATATTGCTTTTTTCAATGTATGAAAACATTTATTTGAAGCAATGTTTACTTTGTAAGTTTTTAGTATTATTTTTATATAAATGATTATGGGAAAAATTTAAACAACCAATTTTAAAAAGAGATTTGATCCGGTTGACTAGTCAGTGTCACGGACAATGTGGCTATAAGAATGAGAGGCAGAGGGCGGGGGTATTGCGGGGGGGGGAAATTTGTTATCTATTTATCCTTTTGTTATAATTTATAGTTATATGAGAATTAGTTTTCAGTGATAGATTCTCAAAAAAGTCTGGTGGTTTTTGTTTCTTAGCCTTTCACTTCGTTGAGAGAATTCGCACTAATGGTCAATTATCAGCGAAAAAATAGGAAGCATTATAACACACACCATGGTGTGAGCTATAATACGAGGATTTAGAAGGAATGGAATCTGATGAGAGGTTAATTTATTTTGGCATTCGATTTTTGGCATTTTCAGTATAATTTGGTTATTTTAAATACACGTCAGCGCACGAAAAATTGCCAGTTCATGAGATGAGTTTTGAGCGTCAGTAATTGCTGTATTTTTAGCGAAAACGTTTGTGGTAAGAAGTATTGTTTGGAGGATTGTTTCATTTTTTTTGGTCGTTTATAATATTGCAATCCATTTTTGCATTTTTGACTAGCCATCCTATGTACACACTGCGCATAGTATGGCAGTCCTAGTCAGGGAATAAGTGGTTGTTGTTCAAGTTTAATCCGCATACATCCAAGAGTTGATGTTTTGGATAGCACTAGTTTGTCATAGTTTTGGTAGAGTGATTTTTGCTCCATGTAGCAAATCATTTATTTTTTGAGTTGTAGAATCATGTGTTGTATGTCGAACTGTTATTATTTGTTTGTTAATACCAGAGATGTATCTACTCGCAGTTTTAAACATCTTAAGCATTATGTGTACGATCCGTGTGTACAGTCCACTAGGCATGTTAAGTAGTACTATAGGCAATTTTGTAGAATTTCCTTAAGGTATTTCCTAATAGCCTTTTACGACGAGCATTTATCACATTGTGTATCATGGGGTGGGTTAGAGTTAGCTAATCAAAGCGGATTTCTGATAACTTATGAATGTGATGAAGGAGTATATTCGATGATGGTACGATTTTCTGTGTAAGCTTAATGTGTTTTTATGTTGCTTTGTGAGCTCAGTTCATGAGGTTAGCAAAGCATTATAATATTTAAGAAGAATAGCGAATGGGCTGATTCCGTGGTTCTTACAGGTTGACTTTTTTTGTTATTAGTGAGTTTGGTGTAAAGGTTATTTGAGCATCAGCTGTCACAATATAGCGGTGTGTAAACTTTGCGAGTACTCAAACTTAGCGTCCCAGTACATGTGGACTCCCATCGTGTGGTAAGGAACTTTTTGGTATCACCAATGATGTAGAGCTATACAAAATTTCAGATTGAGATAGTGAGTGAGGATTTAGTCCCACTTAAGTGAGCTGTAAAGCTAGTACCACACTATGCTAATCCGACGTCCGTCCTTCTTGCATTGTATACACACGAATCCTATGGTATTGCAAAGTCATAAACAGGTTTTTAGCACAACAAGAGATAACGTATGTTAGTGTAATGTATTCAAAAATCCCTGTTTCAACATCATCCATCGGAACAACAAACAATATCTCCGAGGTGTTACAAGCAAAAATTTTAGTGATTTTTTTTTTTATTGGGAGAACAGCGATGGTATGCCATTTGTTTTTGGTTGTACGCTGTTTAATACTACGAGTCAGTGAAGAGGACCGTTGTAGTGACAAGATAGAAAGAGGAGTTCCCAACCAAAGAAGTACAGATGTTAAAAAGCTCAAAAAAAGCCTATTGGTAGACAGTACAGGAAATCGGCTTCTAAGTCACTTTTGTTGCAAAGCCCATATTATCGGAGAGATTGTAGAATTCTTTTCAAAGGATACGTAAGTCTATTGTTTCCAGATAAATCAGTTTACCAAATGGTCGCTCTTGATTTTGATGAAAGAGAAGCACATGGTTACAGATTCGCCCAATAGGAGGTTTCGCATTTGTTAACACGTATATCCCTGGATTCACTTGAAAAAGATTTATGATTATCTTACTAAAAGGATAGGCATATTATATAAAAATGTTTGCTAATGGATAGCCCTAAACGAAACACAACACCCCGAAGCAAACTCCGGAATTAAACAGAATTTACAAAATATAGGTTATAAGAGTTATCTGTTTGTATCATACCATTCGATATCAAAAATTCATATAATGGTATTATAAAAAGTAAAACGGTACACGCCACAACATTTACGTAAAAAACGATAAATCCAATGATCTAATACACGAAAAGAAATTTACATTTCAATTAGGAACATAGTACTTTTTAAATTATAATATAAGCAAGAAAACTTGGAAATACAACCAACTGAAAGGATTACTGTGTTGTAAACTCTAACCATAAAAATTACTTCTTATCCTACTTCTTATTCTTCTTTTCCTTTCACTTTCCCAAAGTT